>JACEFZ010015088.1:0-28328 GCA_014155875.1 Cepaea nemoralis
AATTCCCCGAATTTATCTTTTTTATTTTTATCTGTTTATAAACTTGGACTTGATAATGCATTTCAATTTCGTTCCTGTTTCGAAGGAAAATGCCCAAAGGGGGAAATTGTTCAATGTGTTATTTTTCTTTTTTTTTTGGTCTGAGGAACCTAAACCCTTTGTTGGGTGTTTTCTATGGTTGATAACCAATACCCATCAATTAATAATTATTATTACAATTTCGTGGGTTTGAGAAACCAGAAAGCTGTTGTATTCACCTGCCGACCAGATAGTAACGATTCATATCCTCATCGGGGCAGGATCTGTTGGTATCCGCATCATTGCAGAGTCTACCGAATCTCATTAAATGTGTGCCTGAATCATGCTCTTGACGGTAAGACGGATGCTGACCATATCATCCGCTCACTACGTTTGCTCAGGAAAATCTAACCTATCACGATGTTAGCAGTAAGCCATATCATCATCTTGTGCCATGCCTATAAGCGTGGGCGGTCTTGTTTCGTTATTTTACGCTTTCACTAGAGTAGTGGATCAGCTCCGTGTCTTTGTATCGACCATGCCACGTGGCCGAGCCATCCAGATATTTACTTCGTTGTCTTCCCCTTGTTCTTTTCCCCTTCAATTTCGCGGGTGTCACCAAGTTCTCCAGTTTATTTAATCTCATAACTTGTTCAAAAAAGTTTGACTGTTTACGTCTAATTTCACTAATCAGTTTACGGCTTTCGTCTGCTTCTTTTAGGACTTGCTCATTAGTTTTTCTGTCTGTTCATGGTATTCTTTGCATTTTCCTCAGAAACCATATTTCCCCTGCAATTATTTAATGATATCCATAAGAGTGGAAATATACCCAGTGATCTCTTCAAGTCTATTATCATAGCTTCACCACAGACATCTAATGCAACGGATTGTGAAGAACGTTGCACAATTAGTTAAATGAGTCGTGATTAAAATACTGATGAGAATTATAATGAGACGAAAACGAAATAAAATCAAACCAGAAATCGGTAATGAACAGTGTGGATTCGTGGAAGGTAACTGTAGTAAATAACACGCCATAGATATCAAGATAGCATTCAGAGAAAAGACTGAAATGGACAAATTATGCTTCATTGGCTACTCTCTGTGGCGAAGAGGCAATACGTAATCCCGCATATCACGTTCTAAACACAGATGCGGACGACTTGGAAGCAGACAGCCTTGCACTAGTATGAGTGCCGGTCGTTCAGAAAGCAATGGCAAACTACTGAACTTAAACTTGCCAAGAAATCACAACAGAAAAAAATGCCGGGAGTGACTGTGACGACCTGTAAAGCAGGAGTGGCCAACACGAGGCCCGCGGGCCGTATGTGGCCCGCCGAGAGTCATGTTACGGCCCGCGGAGTGGGAAACGACGATGTGATCGAAGCTGTAGCGCGCTTGCTTGTTTACTTTAATTTACACCCCAAAAAAAAAAAAACATTAGGTGTGTGGCCCGGCAGGAAATATTATTTCTGAAATTTGGCCCGCCTGCTGAAAAGGATGGCCACCCCTGCTGTAAAGGATATGCAGTAACTAACTTGACTACACTAAATCATCTTAATGTGGCGAAACATGTCGGAATAATTAGAATGTTGGAAAATTAAAGAATTTATGATACAGATATGTGAATAATAACAATCACAAGAATTGACAAATAAATTGGAACACATTAAACAAGTTGTTGGGTAGGATTGTGTACTTCCTGAGGATCTGTTCAGTTTATACAGCAAAATGATAATGAAATCCATACAAGACATGTCATGTATATCACCTGGCGGGCATAGCGTAAACAACCTGCCCAATGCAGATAACAATGTTTTAGTCGCTGAAAATGAAACGTGCTACAGGAAATGACAGATATCATTGCGGTATACATTCAAAACATAGTCTTAATTTGAATATAAGAACTTCAGAAGTCATGGTAACTATCAGGAAAACAAAATTATTTTTTTTCAAATGCATCATCAGAGTGGATGGAATCAGTCTGAAACAGGTCAGTGTATTTAAGTGTGTGGGTACTTGACGAGAAACGCAAGTGCGTCTCAGATGGGACAACACAGTACCAACTCTGCCCCACCCCGTCTCCGTGGCTAGGCCACATTTTATGGCGGGTGAGGGGGGATTTCCGAGTAAAAGAGTTGGGACCGTTGTCTGGGCCTTGATGTTATATCTCGGGATTGGCATGAATTTCACGGGTCCCGAGAATCATAACGCTATTCTTTGAGTGTGCGTAGATCTGTTCTGTTGTAATTCGCACACTCTGCTAAATCTCGGGGAATGTTGGGTTGCCTTCACTTTCGTGAGGTAATGCTCGGAAGTTTTCGGCAGTTCCTGGAATGTGTTCTTCCAGACCTGACACGAAAAGGCCATTCGGTAGACAGTCATCAAGAAAGGAGGCCGCTTCTGTGGCCAGCTGTATAACTGACATCACGGGGAGACGGAGAATGTTCCACAGCTAATGGTGTTGTTGTAGCTATCCTTTCACAGCCGTGTCCGCCAGCTGTAATCTATGCAATTCATATGGAATTATAGAGTGATCTACAGTGGTACCATTGTTGTCCTGGGGACGAAAGGCCGTGTTTTTGATCAGCTGTATCATGTTGTACTTTTGGGGCTCCAGAGGGGACCTACAGCCCAGAGCTTGATGAACCTACCGGGTCAATGTCTGTTGCATAGTTCTTCATAAGCTTTTAAGGTAACACACTTTTATACTTGGCGTCGCTTAACTAAAGGTTGTATTTTAGTTTGGGTTAATTATCAACCAGGCTGGCCAGTTGCGCTGTTCGTTAAGTCTCGACCAGGCATGCTAACTGTGTAGTAAGCCTGTGTGTGTACTATGACCTAGATTACGCTAAGGTCAGTACAGTGAACATGGCGGAATGTATTGTGTGAGCCAGCGTAGAGGATCAGTCTGATTGAAGCAAATTAACAATGCATTCGATGCCCTATCTTAATAATGGGGTATTTGAGGGAATTATGGTTCTGACAGAAGAATTCCTCTTGAACATAGCTTTCATTTGATTCCCTTAAGGAATATGTTGACATTGGTATGTTTCAATCATCATCTGGTGGCGTGGTTGAAACCAGTACTTGTCAAGCACTCATGTGACGAGCGAGAACCACTTGCATTTCTCATTACGGTGAAACCCAAATATGTAGGAGGCTATAAGATGGGAAGTTGTTATCGACCTATGGGCCTGTTGTTATTTAACTGGGCTTAGTCCGAAGGGGAAAGATATCTTCACACCTACTAGGGATTTAACCTTGGGCCAGTATAGCGGTGGGGAACACCCACTCAGTATCGCGTGGATATTTCATCGGTGTTGTGTGACTCTACAGTTCCCTTACTAAGAAGGGAATACTTTGTCATGCAGGTCTATCTTTCTATTGTCTCTACACTTTCATCGGAACCAGATTGTATGGGATGTTTGAGTCGACACAATTCCTAGACAGCCAAAGGAATTTATTCAGGTGATGAGTGTCTATATATTCATACACCCACACACAACAGAAATCCAGTTATCCGATGCAGAGGGGTGGAAAGGGACAAACACAAGAACACCAAACTCTTCTGTTGTTTGTCTGGTCTTTAATTCAGTATTTCGGGTTAGTTTTCAATGTAGCTTGAGTATCTTCCATTAACCTTGGAGGTGTAATGGAGTACTTACCTGAGGTATCCTGATATGCTTATCTACTTTCCTGATGGGACAAAATGGTGATTAGGAAGGATAGTCCAGGCCATAACACTTGATGAATTTTCATAGGAGGTATGGATTTCTGCCATCCTCATGAATGGAACCTTTCATCATATCTACTATCAATTAGGTATGAGACTTGCGGCTGGAAAGCTACTGACTTACGTAGAGATTACCAGGAGTCGTAACTTAACCCATCAGTGAGACATGTCTGGAAAGTCAGACATAATACTATTGTGGCCTGAGCTGGAGGAACTGACCACAATAAATGGGATGTTAGTGTGGATTCATGTTGATATGGTGTGTATTGTGCAAGGGTGTGATGGATGGGTACACCTGGCTTGTTCTTGCTTACAGAAACCCCTTTGGATGTTCCTGTGGGCGAGTGCCCGTTGCTGTGTGCTGTTGACACATTGCTGATTCCTGAGTGCCTATTTGCAGTGGCCTGTGTGCTGTTGACGCATTACTAATTCCTGAGAACTTGTTTGCCTTTGGTCCATCGCTGTGTGCAGTGGACCTGTGTGCAGTGACTTTCGATTGTGTTAAAAGCCAAGTGACTAGTGGCTGTTGAACTTTACTTGATCAAATTCCGAAGCTCCAGGAGGCATCATACAGGATCAGGTGAATGTGTCTTACCACCTAGTTCTACACACTGACACTCGATATGACACTGACATACCTATGTGGGATGATGAGAATGTCAAGTAGACTACTCTCACCCAATTGACTGTTCATTGCTGTATGTCTGTCTGTTGGTTTGTTCTTCTGTGTGTTCAAGTCAGAATCTCTAATAAAGATTCTAGATTTGCTTTTTATAAGGTTGTTCTATTATAGTTAGTTAGGTGTCTTCTTGTGTCCACAGTCGTCATATGGGTAGTGTCATCCGTGAACCGTCCTGGGGACAATTGGTGTAAAGGGTAGACAGAGGTTAATTTAGAACCCAATAAAATATATGGGCAACCACCGAAAATCCGGCCGGTGTTGTCACACGAGAGTACTTACTCAACGGCAGATGGAAGATGCATTAAAGAAATTAACGTAATAAATATAACACACGCAAAAGCAATATTTCACAACATGAAGAATATTATCTGCAATACAGCTTTGCCAATCGAAGTGAGAAACAGAGTTCTTAAGATGAAACTAGAGTCAATCCTGATGTATGTGAGCAAATCATTGGCCTAATGGAATTGCGAGGAATAACGTAGAAGCTGCGGATATGTGGCTTTATAGAAACAGAATGATGAGAAAAGCGCGGACAGTTAAATGCGTAATGAAGATATTTAAAAGACGTTCTCTCACAAAGAGACATGTTTACTAGCATCAGAAGAGGACAGTGCACATTCTTTGGTCGTGTCAGGAGAAGGTTAAAGCTGAAGTATGTCGTGTCAGCGAGAAAACTGAATGAAAGGAGAGGCAAGGGGGACTGAGACAAAAGATGCTGGACAGTTAGATATCACTGCATACAGGAACATTCGTTCATTCATTCAGTAGCATATATTTAGCAAAACCTTGCTCCCATAACAACAGGAAAACTTCTCGATTATAAGCATGATATCCCTGGTCCGATACACTCATCTGAAGATCATCTGCCACATCCTGCGCCCATCATCTCCTTGGCTTTCTCTTCCTCTCTTCCCGGGCATATATCCCTCCATCATTGATCTCTCCAAAATACATGACTTTTCAAGTGACCAAAATATTTCAATTTTCTTTTCTTTATCGTCTTTAATAGCCAATCTTCTTCAATATTCAGTTATTGTCGTATTGATGAATTTGGTCTTTTCATTATCCAAGATATTCTTAGAACCCGTCTATAACATTTATATTCAAAGGCATTTATGCGCTATTCAGCTTGTTTAGCAAATGTCCAGATCTTAAATGCGTATGTTGCAATGGGGAAGATGCATGCTCTTTTATAGTAATTCTATCTGTCCCACTCCACAATTTATTCAGCTGTTTTAGTTTTTGAAGAGCAATAGATATTCGTCTTTTAATTTGTTTAATTATGACCATTGTTGGTAATTAATGACCCAAGATAATCGAAATTTTCCACCACCTCCAATTTTTCCTCATTAACATATAATTCTTTTTCCATATTAGTTTTATCTTTAGGCAATATCTTTGTTGTTGCTCTATCTTATATATAAATTAGGATCTCCGTCTGTCTGTCTGTCTGTATGTATGTATGTATGTCCTTTATTTGTTCGCGAACGGCCCATCCGATTGAGATGAAATTTTCTACACGCCTTCCTTTCATTCCAGCGCTGCCAACTGTGATATTTTGTTAGTGTGAAATCGCCTGCTTACTCAGTATTATTTCATTTTTCATTTTTCATTATAATTTCATATATCTCAGGGGACCTAACTCTGTAAAAGTTATTTCAAGGGGCATAACTTTTCTGTATATCTTATAGTCATATTGTGGCATTGTTTTCAAAGATTTATAAACTCTTTGTCCATAGTTATGTACCGGCATATGAGTTATAATAAATAATGATACAATCTGTAAGGCATTTTCAAAGTTTTCATAAAAATAATGCACAATGCATAACATTGTAACTCATCTTTTTTTGCTTAAGAAGTTACTGTAGTCATGCAGGTGATTAGAAAGAGTTTTCATTAAAAATAATGAATGGTGTGTGGAAGGACATTCTTTTAAGTTACTTTTTTTGTTGTATGAATTTAATGAGAACTTATATGACTACTTATATAAATTAAATGAGATGCTTCACACCAGGAGCTGGGCGATGCCGGGCCGGGTCAGACAGACAGACAGACAGACAGATAGTCGGTAACGTCTGCCTGACCCTGTCCGGCTTCGCCCAGTCCCTGGTGGGGAGCATCTCATTTAATTCATATAAGTAGTCATATAAGTTCTCATTAAATTCATTTAACAAAAAAAGTAACTTAAAAGAATGTCCTTCCACACACCATCCATTATTTTTAATGAAAACTCTTTCTAATCACCTGCATGACTACAGTAACTTCTTAAGCAAAAAAAGATGAGTTACAATGTTATGCATTGTGCATTATTTTTATGAAAACTTTGAAAATGCCTTACAGATTGTATCATTATTTATTATAACTCATATGCCGGTACATAACTATGGACAAAGAGTTTATAAATCTTTGAAAACAATGCCACAATATGACTATAAGATATACAGAAAAGTTATGCCCCTTGAAATAACTTTTACAGAGTTAGGTCCCCTGAGATATATGAAATTATAATGAAAAATGAAAAATGAAATAATACTGAGTAAGCAGGCGATTTCACACTAACAAAATATCACAGTTGGCAGCGCTGGAATGAAAGGAAGGCGTGTAGAAAATTTCATCTCAATCGGATGGGCCGTTCGCGAACAAATAAAGGACATACATACATACATACAGACAGACAGACAGACAGACAGACAGACAGACAGACAGACAGAGATCCTAATTTATATATAAGATGAGTTCTACTACATGTGATGGAAAGCCCATTTTCCTCATGATTTCCCAAAGTTTCTGATGTTTTACACAGTAAAATACCTTTGAATAATCCATAAAACATGAGAATAGGTTTACATTAAATTATCTACACTTCTTTATTATTAAACGCATGTTGAGTATGTGATCTCTTGTTCTTCTTTTTTGTCTAAATTCAGCTTGAACTTTTCGAAGCATTTTGTTACATTGGAAACTGCGTCTTATGAGCAGATACTACATGTTGTGCATTCTCTGTGAATAGAGTTTATGCTTCCTACAGCGTGCCAGAGAAGACTTATCAGTAAAGTTTCTGACTTTGAATCATAAGCAAGGTCAGAGAGCACAATGGAATAACTAATAACCGGTTGAACCCAGGAATATGTTAACTTGCAGCCGTCATGTTCAGCCAAGAAGAGGAGCCAAGTAATTGACACGACGTTCTGGGAAATCGGTTTAGCACATGGTGCCTTGGTCATTTCTATAACATTACATCAAAATTCGATACTCTACAGGTGCGTGTTAACAGCAAACTTCACCAGCCGTATGGCTCACTGCTATAAACTGCAGTCCTCATTCTTAACCTTAAGCAGACTCCGTATGGCGTTGGTCAGCATTTTTGTACTGTGTACTGTCTAGACTGTTGTCAGCCATTTCCTGATCCAGATGTTTCTCTGTGCGACAATGTCACGTTGTCTAGATTATTAAGTCTAGTTCCTCCCCTGTCTCATTTCCTCTCCAAGTTTCCTTTTATTTCCATGCATTCTAGCTTATCCCTTCTCATCCCGTGTCAGAGAGTGTGGACTTCCTGCTTTTCATACCAGTAGCTAATTCTCGTGCGATGGTTTATTTCAAGACCTCTTCATTACTTGTTTTATCTGTGCATAGAGTTCTCAGCACTTAACGTTAATGATCGTGTTCTGTTATTCAGACCGAAGACTTGTATGCAATTTCTGAACAAGTCATTACTCCGTTTCAGATTTGTGAGCTGCTCATAAACGTTTTCATGGGAAGATAATGTGAAGGTTTTCTCTAATCTTCCACATAAATTGTAATTATGCCATTAAACATACAAAGTTATTTTGACATTTGCTATTTGCAGCCGTATACAGAAGAAGAACACAGAGACGCGTCCGTAAGTCAAGTATCATCTCTTATTTGAAATTAAAGCTAAAGGACCATTGTACGTGTCTTAGGGCGTACTGGACATATGATAAGGACCCACATGTTAGGTCAATCGGTATTCGCTGGGTGATGTCATAACTACTACACTGTCCACCTTTACTTCCCAATACATTTCCTGGTAACCATTTTAGGTTTAATCGACCTAGCAGCCCCTGGGTCAATTTTCTAAATTATCCTTATCAGTTTCAGTGCAAAACAACAAGTAGGTTTGAACTTAACAAAAATGGATGGCGGAAATGATAAGTAGGGGTGTGTCTCAGTTATGACTTAAAAGTTGTTAATGTGGTCGCAGACATGTTGTATTATACATCAAATTTAATGAGGTTGCATATTAAAACTACTTATATAAGACCATGATAGATACGGAAAGTTACTTAAGATGATTAATCATCCCATGGCACTTAATCGGTTAATGTGGATTCTAACCCATGAGCCCGGGCCGGCCAGAGAGCGTCTAGCCACAACACTACCGCAGCTCTCTCCCTATAGAAGGTGGCATGTAGTGAGTGCCGGGTACATCGTGCCCTGTGTCTTAGTGAGTGCCGGGTACATCGTGCCCTTTGTCTTAGTGAGTGCCGGGTACATCGTGCCCTGTGTCTTAGTGAGTGCCGGGTACATCGTGCCCTGTGTCTTAGTGAGTGCCGGGTACATCGTGCCCTGTGTCTTAGTGAGTGCCGGGTACATCGTGCCCTTTGTCTTAGTGAGTGCCGGGTACATCGTGCCCTGTGTCTTAGTGAGTGCCGGGTACATCGTGCCCTGTGTCTTAGTGAGTGCCGGGTACATCGTGCCCTGTGTCTTAGTGAGTGCCGGGTACATCGTGCCCTGTGTCTTAGTGAGTGCCGGGTACATCGTGCCCTGTGTCTTAGTGAGTGCCGGGTACATCGTGCCCTGTGTCTTAGTGAGTGCCGGGTATATCGTGCCCTGTGTCTTCGTGTTTCACACAGAGACACCTATTTTCGGTCCATCTTTATGATGATATTCGTCCACATGTTATCTTCTTCTAGCATTCATTCCCCTCACCCCCCCCCCCCCCCATTTTTTTTCACTCTTCCCCTCCCTGAAATCCTTTACCAAGGAACTGCGTGTGTCTCTGCATATGGTCCGAGTACTATCATTATCTTATCTTGATCTCAGTAACGCTTAAGTCAGCCCAGGGTTTTGTAACAGAGACGAATCCGACTGTTTCCACAAGTCTCCACACATCGTTAAGGGCTGGCTCTCCTTGGTATCAGTCTTCATCTTTAATGCTGTGTGCGTTAACTGATATTATCTCAAGTCAGCTGTATTACTTTTCTATCAACACTGAAAACGTGTCCGTGAATACATGCGTTCTGGCCGACTGAAGTCGGGTATCTGGTGATCGATGGTCTATGACAAGGACTAAAACGTAGGTTATTCACTACATGTTGCGCTTGTTAAAAGTCTAACGGCAGCTCACAGATGTAAAGAGCATAGCATAATTGCATTTGCCCTGGAGAATTTCAAAATTAGAAAATCTAAATGCAGAACTCATGTATTCAGATAATACGGATATCCTTTCAAACAGTGTCAAGATATTTAAACACAGGCGCCATCAATAAAATAGTGCACAATTACCTGGCATATTTCGCCCCATCTCGTCAGGTACATACTGCAGAAGTATATATCTTGTTATGGGGGAAACATGAATGATACTTTGGCTGAATATTTCGCTACTATTACGCAAGTGTGTAGGACTTTATATCAAACGGAAGTTTAACACGTAAATGGAGGTCCTTCTGTTTACATAGTAACAGCTGGAATCGACTAATATGTAATGCTTCGATATATTTGAGCAGTCGGTTATTGTTCGTAGAATCCATCCATCATCCATCACGGGCCATGGCGTTAAGCGTGGGCGGTCATGATTCGCCATTTCAAACGATCACCAGAGTCGTAGACCAGCTCAGTGTTCTTGTCTCGACCATGCCATTTGGTCAAGTCATTAAGTTATTTACCTTTCAGTCCTCCCCTTGTTCTCTTCATCTCGATCTTGCCAGTTGTCACCAAGTTCTCCAATTTATTTCTTCTCATAACATCTCCAAAATAGTTTGACTGTCTACGTTTAATTTCTCTAATCAATTTACGATTTTCATTTAAAGTCGCTTTAAAGTCGACAGGGTCGACTTCATTGCACTGAGTTTTATCCCATATGGCTCGGTCTCTCTCTGCAGCACGGAAAGCGTCGCACAAAGCACGAACTCCGTAGCTTTTAGCGACGACCCACAGGAGTCTCCGAAACATTTAACTCATAAACCGATGGCGCGGCCCGGAATCGAACCCACAACCTTCGGAACACGAGTCAAACGGCTTGACCACTTCGCCACAGAGACTCCCCTTTCTTGTAGCACTTGGTCATTGGTTTTTCTGTCTGTCGATGGTATTCTTTGCAGTCTCCTCAGAAACCACATTTCCACAGCCATCAGATGCTTTTCAGCTTGACTGCTCATTGTCCAAGCTTCACATCCATACAAAAGAACAGCTCTATGTAGCACCTCAACACTCTTTTTCTCGTTTCATTTGACATCTTTTTATTTGTCAGTATGTTTTTCATCTTGCTAAAGGTTATTTTCGCCAACGCGATTCTTGTTCTAATCTCTTCAAGGCAATTCCCATCAGATGTTATGACTATTCCGAGATAATTGTACTTATTCAGGAGGAAATGAAAGACTATTATCCCTGCGCTTGGCAACCTCTTGTGGTTTTGCCACCATTATTACGGCATATGCACCGACACTCGATTCCTCTGATGATGTGAAGGATTCGTTCTATGAGGAGTTAGACTCCGTGATCAAGGCAGTTCCAAAATCTGACTACATTTATATGCTCGGTGATTTCAATGCTCGTATGGGCAAGGACTCGAGTTCATAACCAGTGTGCCTTGGAAAATACAACATCGGTCGCATGAATGAAAATGGGCAAAGGCTGCTGGAGCATTGCACCAGTAATGACCTATGTATTACAAACTCCTTTTTTAAAACAAAAGAGATGCATAAGGTCACATGGAAATATCTAAGATCCGGCCATTGGCACCAGCTGGACTTCATCATCACACGGTGACAACATCTGAACCATATATCATTGACTCGAAGTTACCACAGTGGTGAATGTGATACGAATCATTCTTTGGTTGCTGCAAGGGTTAGACTGAGACCAAAGAGAATCTACACAGCTAAACACAAATCTAGCCCCAGGATTAATATTATTAACACTCACGATCCTGAAATGTGCTTTAAGTTTAAACAGCAACTTGAAGACGCTTTCACTGATACACCAGAAAATAGTACAGTAAATGAAAAGTGGGGTCAACTTAAAGAAACTCTTTATAAAACTGCAGGACTGATTTGCGGCAAACATCGAGACTCCGCAGCCCTTGATTGATAAGAAGAAGATAGCTCTCTTAAGAAACAAGGAAAGACCAACGCTTAACACTCTGAGTGAGCTATGGCAAGCTAGGAATGATGTGCAAAAGGCTGCCAGGCAGTGTGCAAATGATTATTGGATCAAGTTATGTGAGTCCATTCAAATCGCAAGTGATAAGAGAAACATAAGAAGCATGTATGAAGGAATAAAGAAAGCCTGTGGTCCAGTGATAAAAAGAAGTGCACCATTGAAAACCTTGACTGGAGAAATCATCACTGATAAGAAACAGCAGATGGACAGATGGGTAGAGCCCTATTTGGAGCTTTACTCAAGTGAGACCAAACTAGCGGATGATGCCCTCAATGCCATTGAGGCTCTACCAAATCTTGACGACATGGACACACTTCCCACCATAACAGAAGTTAAGTGTGCTATAAATGAACTTGCATCTGGCTCCAGGTAAGGATGGGATTCCAATAGAGGTTATCAGGAGTGGGCAAGACACAATCACTCTACAGATCCACCAGCTAATAGAGCTATGCTGGCGAGAAGGACACGTCCCACAGGATTTCAAAGATTCAAGCATCATAACACTGTACAAGAACAAGGGCGATCTGAGCGACTGCAACAACTATAGGGGTATCTCACTTCTGTGTATTGTTGGAAAAGTATTTGCCAGAATTGTTCTTCGCAGACTTCAAGTCCTAGAAGATCAAGTCTACCCCGAATCACAGTGTGACTTTCGACAGAACCGGTCTACCATTGATATGATATTCTCATTGCGACAAATGCAAGAAATATGCCGTGAACAGAATCAACCACCGTATATTGTCTTCATCGACCTCACAAAGGCATTTGATTTGTTCAGTCGTGAGGGTCTGTTCAAGGCACTAAAGAAGATTGGCTGCCCACCAACTCTTCTGTCCATTGTGGAATCTTTCCACACAGGCATGAAGGGTATAATCAAGTTTGATGGTGCAACTTCTGAAGAGTTGGAAATCAATAGTGGAGTTAAGCAAGGTTGTGTACTAGCTCCCACCCTCTTTGGAATATACTTTTCACTTCTACTGAAATATGCCTTTCGTGATCAGGATGGTGGTATATACATTCACTCACGCTCAGATGGCGGCCTCTACAATGCTCAGAGATTGAAGGCCAAGACCAAAATTAGGAGGGTACTGATCAGAGAGTTGCTTTTTGCAGATGATGCTGCAGTTACGACCCACTCTGAGGAAGAATTGCAATGTCTACTATCTGCATTCTCCAATGCTTGTTCTGAATTTGGTTTAACAATTAGCAAAAAGAAGACACAGATTATGTCACAAGGTGCACATGGGGTACCATCAATCTTTATTGACGACGCCGAACTAGAGATGGTAGACCATTTTACATATCTAGGATCAGTGGTAAATAGCAAATTATCCCTAGATCGGGAAATCAACATCCGGAGGTAAGGCAGCAACAATAATGAACAGGTTAGGAAAAAGAGTCTGGGAGAACAGGAAGCTTATGCCAAAACAAAAGTCCTTGTCTATCAAGCCTGTGTCCTTAGTACTCTTCTTTATGGCAGTGAAACCTGGACAACTTACTCACACCAAGAGAAACGTTTAAACAGCTTTCATATGCGGTGTCTGCGAAGAATTCTTGGTATTAAGTGGCAAGACAAAATCACAAATACTGAAGTATTGGAAAGATCAGGTTGTGTGACGGTTTATTCCATGCTCAGTCTTCGTAGACTTAGATGGATAGGACATCTTAGGAGGATGGATGATGGTAGAATACCAAAGGACATCTTTTTTGGTGAATTACAGATGGGTAAGAGATCTCAGGGTCGGCCTCTACTACGATACAAAGATGTGTGTAAGCGGGACATGATTGATACAGGCATTGATAATGCACATTGGGAGCAAGTCGCTGCTGAACGTATTGCATGGAGGGCAAACATCAGAAATGGAATAAAGACAAAGGAGAAAATTATTGCAGATAAGTCACACACCTAGCGTGTGAGACGTAAGATGGTGCATGATGGTGGAAATGACCACGTGTTCACATGCACCCACTGTGAACGGACATTTACAGCGCAAATTGGCCTTATCGGTCACATTCGCTACCGCCATAGGTAAAAGTTATTATGCCTTTTTAAAGCACAAACTATCGTCTATCAAGACGGCAAGGTGCCAATGTGTACCTATTCACTTGTTGAAGAAACTTGTTAGAGAAACTCTACAGAAGTACGCTGACCACGGAAATTTGTAGTGGTGAACAGTACTAAAAGCCTGGGCACAACACTAGTGAACAGCGGAAAGTAAATATGTGTAGAACATGCAAATTTCCTGTGCAGCTTAGGTTACGAATATGTATCTTGGACTGCTTCACGAACACTGAAAGAGAAAATCCAGGTTTTTCAACTTTAAATTCACAGAAAATGTTACAGCAAGTGTTTAATAATAAGGAAGATCAAGAAGGCAATCACATTCTAGAAGCGAGCGCTCTTATCCATTGGGTCAAGCTGACCTCAGTCAGTTGTCTTTGATGTTCACATTCAGACGCCTTATGTCCATCTTTAGTTCCAGCGCCAGATATAGATTGTGAGGTATTGTCACCCATTGGTGGTACAGTAACAACTCTAAACAGACCGGACGATGCCGCCACTTACAAGGTTTTACATCTATCTATCTATCTATCTATCTATCTATCTATCTATCTATCTATCTATCTATCTATCTATCTATCTATCTATCTATCTATCTATCTATCTATCTATCTACCTACCTACCTATCTATCTATCTATCTATCTATCTATCTAACTATCTATCCATCCATCCATCCATCCATCTATCTGTCTATCTATCTATCTATCTATCTATCTATGTGTGTGTGTGTGTTGCGTGCGTAACAAATTGAAGAACATCAAAGCTGTTGGTGAAGACGACATCTCAGGAGAAATGCTCAAAGCAGCAGATTAAAATACCTTACAACGTTTGTTACAGCTGATCAATGAAATCTGTTAAAGCGAATCCCCACCACAACAGTGGAAGGATGGTGTAATTTTCAAACTGCCTCAAAAAGGCGATATGTCTGATTGCAATAACTGGCGTGGTATCACCCTTCTGTCAGTATCAGGAAAACTTTTTTGTAGCATGTTACTTGAGGGATTGAAAAAGTCTATAGATGAAAGGCTCAGAGAAGAACAAGCAGGCTTCAGACCAAAACGGTCATGCATAGACCACATTTTCACCCTGAGAATAATCATTGAAGACTCCGTAGAATTCCAGTCGAAATTAATCACCAACTTTGTCGACTTTCAAAAAGCCTTCGATAGTATCCACCGTCCTTCCCTTTGGAATCTACTTAAAATCTATGGTTTCCCTACCAAATATACCAACATCATAAAATCTTTCTACAAAGAGACACGTTGTTGTGTAAGAACAGAATCAGGCAACTCTTATTGGTTCTCAGTGGAAACAGGAGTGAAACAGGGTTGTGTCTTATCACCGATGCTTTTTGGAATAGCTATCGACTGGGTCATGCGCAAATGCACAAACAACTCAAATATGGGTATCCATTGGCTTGACAAAATTCTAGAAGACCTAGATTTTGCCGACGACACAGTGCTTTTGAGTTCAACACACCCAGATGCCCAAGAGAAAATAAACCATCTCCAAAGTGTTTCAGGACAAATTGGTCTCCAAATTAACACCGCAAAAACAAACACTATCGATCTTACCAACAGTTCAGGCGACACCAAATTAAACAACCATGTTCTTGAAAAAGTCAACAGCTTTCACATACCTAGGAAGCAAAATGACAGTCTACAATGGATTCAACACCAGAAATATCATCTAGAATCGCACTGGCATCTGGTGCCTTCAATAAACTGTCAAACATCTGGAAGTCAAAGACACTCAGCAAACAGCGAAACTTAAAATCTTCAACTCTTGTGTGATTCCAGGTGTTAACGTATGGATGTGAGAGTTGGAAATCAATCGGTAGCTTTAGATAATAAAAATTAGATAATTTTGAGAACAAATGTCTTAGAAGATTTCTAAACCTCCACTGGACAGACTTCAGAACCAATACGCAAATAAGACAAGAGACTAAGCAAGATATTGTATCCAATTTTATAAGAAAACGCCGTTGGAACTACATCGACCATGTACTCAGAATGGACAAGACAAGACTCCCCTACCAAGCCCTCATATGGTCACCGGTAGGGAAAAGAAAACGGGGAAGACCAAGAGAGACCCTGCATAGAACCATCATCAGAGAAGGCTCATTCAACGGCCAAGTAAACATCCAAGATCTACAACAGGTAGCAGCGAACCGCCAGGCATGGAGAGCCATGACTTCTGCCCTATGCGCCGCCTTGGGATCAAGAGGAAAGACTAACTAACTTACTAATAATAAACGTTGACTGTGTGTAGTGTGTTGTCTGTCAGCCTCATATAGATCTCATAGTATATGCATCAAAAGTGACACATGTCAGTTGGACTCAACAATAGTTCATCAAACACTCACAATAAAAGGTACTCAACAACAGTTGAACAAGATATTCACATTGAACTGTTCTCACCAACAGTTGAACAAGATATTCACATTGAACTGTACTCACCAACAGTTGAACAAGTCATTCACAATAAAACGTACTCAACAACAGCTGAACAATACATTCACCATGAACTGTACTCAACAACCATTTTAACACCACCCTTGTATTGAGAAAACTGGAGGGATCTAGTGAAGATCTAGTTTCCGCCTAGTGACATCATATACACTTCAAACATTGCATACGCATAGATAACACAATTAGTGAAAACAACTCAGATATTTCACCCCAATCAATCAACAGCCTCCCAACCTATTACATTGGTAACTATTCAATCATCAACATCATTAACAACATCACTAATGCTCCTCTTTCAAATTAATCCTAAAACAAACCATGTACTGTCTCTTTCAGTTGGCACTGGAGAAAGAGTTCTCTTCTTCTGGGCAACATTTGTACCTCGCCAACAGCAGGTAGTGCAATATTTAATAAGCAACAATCACATGTGAAACAAAATACATGTGTGTGTGTGTGTGTGTGTGCGTGCGTGAGTGAATGCGTGCGTGCGTGCGTGCGTGTGTGTGTGTGTGTGTGTGTGTGTGTGTGTGTGTGTGTGTGTGTGTGTGTGTGTGTGTGTGTGTGCGCACATCAGACATAGACAAAGGTTCGAACATATATTGTCCTTTCCTCCTGACCATTAAGAACAGGGGTTTTGTGAACGCAGTTCGTAAATCCAACGCAAACTAACAAGGTAACACATAGAACAAACATATCATTCCTTAAATATTTGCAGCATTTTCAGGGAAAAGATTGCATGTCAAATAACACATTCTGATCTCAAGGGTTGTAAAACACAGACTCTCAAGAACGTTTCTACAGTTTGATTAAGAATGTGCAATGATGTGCGTCCATAGGGAAGTTCTATAGTGCATAAAGATTTAATATATGCATTGAGTGATATAACATTCACTAAGCATACAGCATAATTCTAATAGCAGACGAAACGATAGACATGGTATTATTCAGTGTGTGTGTGTGTGTGTGTTTTTTTTCATATCCTTTACAGGACATAGCTGTCAACACCAGCATCTTTCAGCTGTCTGTTGATTTCTTGGCAAGATTACGCTCAGTAGTTTGCCATTGCTTTCTGAGCGGCCGGCTCACATACCCCGTAAGTTATCGATGCGATTCAAACCACCGCTGATTCTTACCGTCATCACGTTAACCCACGAGAGTATACGAGATTACGGAGAAAAGTCATAACCTCTAAGCCACGAAGCCGGCTATTCAGTGTGTTAGACATGTTAATTTGTCAAAAAGCAACATTCAGAGTAACTTCTCAATGAAGCTCTGATCTCATACTTTCACATTTCTCATACAAATACACTGATACTAGTCTCTTTCTCATCACTAGGCACGGCCACACCATTTAAAATGATTTTATAGTCGTACCTGGGACACTGAGAAAACGAAATTGGGCGAGGAATTTCACCACATCTCGAAAGCGACCAGCCCAGATGAAATCTACATGGCTAATGCTATGCTATGTTTTTGGCCAGGATCAAATGGAATCTCTCGGCAGGCCTTGCGAATCAACCAATCAAATGACTCCATGCGCCCTTTTCAAACCGTGCAAACCTAGTGCAACTTATTCCAGAATGTTCGATCTAGAAAAACCCTGATGTCATCCCAACAGTAGGGACACCGTTCTATATTGTTTAGATTTCGCAAATCCTCTGTTTACTGTAAACTTGGATGAATGACCACGACATATCACATAGATCACACTAAATGTCAATGGGATCATCACTTTACAAAATACATTTGGCAAGGTTATGGAGAAAGTGATCGTGGACAAACTTTAAGTGCACCTTTAAGGATGTACACTGCGCCCACAAGGATGTCAGATAGTATCTCTTATTGCACACTCTTGTTGGGACGGATGATAGCCCCTGGTTGGTGAACTGGATAGCAGCTATCCTGCACTCTCGTAGGGTTGCTCTCCGCCTAGTCGCATGGGTCTCGGAGACGTATATTATTACCCCGGGATTACCACAAGGATCTGCAATATCGCCTGTTCTATTCAATTTATACACAAACAAGATTGCAAGCATTGAAGCAGAAGAGATTAAAAGAATAATGACAATTGCAGATGATGTCCTTCAGTATAGACAGGTGAGAGACAGGATGCATATAGCGCATGAGTTGCAGAAGACATTAAACAAAGTGATCGACTGGTTACAGTGATGGGAAATGACATTAAACAAAGTGATCGACTGGTTACAGTGATGGGAAATGACATTAAACAAAGTGATCGACTGGTTACAGTGATGGGAAATGACATTAAACAAAGTGATCGACTGGTTACAGTGATGGGTATTGACATTAAACAAAGTGATCGACTGGTTACAGTGATGGGAAATGACATTAAACAAAGTGATCGACTGGTTACAGTGATGGGTAACGACATTAAACAAAGTGATCGACTGGTTACAGTGATGGGAAGTGACATTAAACAAAGTGATCGACTGGTTACAGTGATGGGAAATGACATTAAACAAAGTGATCGACTGGTTACAGTGATGGGTAATGACATTAAACAAAGATAAAACGTCTGTTTTAGATGCTCTCTGGACAATAGGATTGTTCAGGCTGACGTCCCGGGTCTTACAATAAATGGCAGCAATGTTGAAACAGACAGACAGACAGACAGACAGACAGACAGACAGACAGACAGGCAGGCAGGCAGGCAGGCAAGCAGGCAGGCAGGCAGGCAGACAGGCAGACAGACAGACAGACAGACAGACAGACAGACAGACAGACAGACAGAATAAACTGACATACCTGGAAATCACTTTCGACAGACGCCTGTCATGCAAAGATTATGTCGAAAAAGCTGTTATGAGATCTAAGAAGGGACTCACTACGCTGACTATCATGGCAGGCATGGACATGAGGCATACTCTATCAACAGTAACTGAGTATGGATTGGGACTGCTCACAGTGAAATAGTCTGCTGCTAAAACTAAAGCACAAAATTAATGAATCTATGCAGGAGATACTGGGATGCACAAGGGGCATGCCAGTGGAGTGTATGCGATACATTCTAGCGTCACTCACGAATGCAGACAGGCGCAATGCGCTAGAGCAGGGGTCACCAAACTACGGCCCGCGGGCCGGATCCGGCCCGCAACGTCATTTCATCCGGCCCGCCGTCAGTACTCGAACTTGCTTGATATAACTATGAAACACGAGACGTTGTGATACAATTTAAATGTAAATATTATGTTTAGAATAATAGGAGAACTTCACACGTGCGGAGACCTCCTGGCTGCACTAGGTTGTTTATTTAGGTGGCCCTATTTATAAATTTTGCGAACCTTATTATGAGATATATTCTATTACCACATGAAGCCGCCTGCCGCGACTCTACAAGAGTATGGAGTAGCATATCCCTTGATACCCTGGTTAAAAAATTATAGGATGCTGGGATGTTGTGTTGGCGTGCCTATAACAGCCCAGTAAAGCCATGTTCCCGCCTCTTTGGCATTGGGAACAACTTAGGCCGAAGAGATGCTGATGTCTAATTTTCAGCAGAGGGTTTGAACTTAAACCCCTGAGCCACTACCAATTAGATGTGCGAACATGTCCCAGGCACGGCCGAGCATAGCCATTGTTTTTCTAGACCGCAGTTGAGAGGGTAGACAGGCCCTGTGAAGATCCAAAAGATCCAAGAGGATCTTGATTGTGGATTGACGATTATCTGCTGTGGGGTGAGTTTTGAACGAACCTTCATAGTTTAAATAGGAATATAGGAATATAATAGCTATGTCTGTGACTGAGAACAATAATGGAGGGGTATATGCATGGGAAGAGAGGAAGAGGAAGGCCAAAGAGAAGATGGGTGCAGGATGTGGCGGATGATCTACAGATGGATGTATCTGAAGCGGGAAATCTTGCTTATGATCGAGAGGTTTTCCGGAAGGTTGTTATGGGAGCGAGATTCTGCAAAGGACATGCTACTGAATAAATTACCTTTGTTCCATCTTGTTGTCTGATAATTGCTGGTGTTGTTTATCAGACTACAGTTACAGTGTTGGATGATTACCCATGCTGTGATGGAAGATCACTGGTACTGTATTGGATGACTACCCAAGCTGTGATGGAATATCAATTGTACTGTGAAGGATGATCATGTGTATGTTTATTCAAGGGGATGCCTATTTTGTCATTGCATCTAATCATGAATTTGATTTATTAGGGCATTGGCATTATTAATCAGATGTTGTTGTATCTTTACACTTACATTATTCTGATTCCCTGTACACTGACCTGAATTTCTTCTGATATCTCTAAATCGTTGTTTTTTCTTGTTAGCCGTAGAGATAGAAAGAAATTCTCTTTGTCTTCTTATTCCTCTCTTCTTCTACGGCCCATGAACTGTCCGCGTTGTGCTATTATCTCTATCATCTCTGTGCGGTTACACAAAGGTACCTATAAACTGTATATGTACCTTTGATGAGCTGTAGCTTCACCAGTGACCCCTACTCCTCTGCTTTTCTTGTGTTTCAATAGGATTTTAATTATGTTTCTAATGTAATGTCTTCTTCATTTTCAGATCACATGAACTTCACCCTTAATTATGGCTAGTAGGAAAAGAAAAGTGGACGCCGAGTGAGGAGTAAAGTACTTCTTTGTGGACCAGAAAACCAGCTGCGTAATATGCAGCGAAAGTGTTGCCGTTTTGAAAGAGTACAATCTTCAGCGTCACTACGAAACAAAACATCCATCAACATATTAAAAGTTTTCTGGGAAATATGAGACCATTTAACGTGGTTTTGAAACGCAAAGAAATCTCTTCACGAGAAAATTTGCTGAAAGTGAATCTGTCACTCGTACAAGTTACAAAACAGTGCATTAGATGGCAGAACGAGGAAAACCGTTTACTGATGGCAACGTCATTAAAGAGTGTGTGTGATCGAAGCAGCAAATGACTTGTGTCCTGAGAAAGCCGATTTGTTTGGATCTATCAGCCTTCT
Source organism: Cepaea nemoralis (assembly GCA_014155875.1). Lineage (NCBI taxonomy): Eukaryota > Metazoa > Mollusca > Gastropoda > Stylommatophora > Helicidae > Cepaea > Cepaea nemoralis. Next base: position 21,337 of record JACEFZ010015088.1, read on the forward strand.
GGCAAGTTCAGTTGTGCGGTCATCAGAAGAACTTGGAGAGAACATAGTGCTACAGATACGCGAGAAAGCTAGGATCTTGGAGTATTCTCTGGCGCTGGATGAGTCTATTGATCTCTCGAGAACTTCACAACTTCTCGTGTTCATTTGTGGTGTCAATTGGACTTTCAGATAACGAAAGAGTTGGCGTCCGTTTGCAGCATGCATGGAACAACAGCTGGGAAAGTCATTTTCGTGGAGTGCAAACAATTTTCCAAGACTATAACCTTCGGTGGAATCACCTTCGAGGTGTTACAGTTGATGAGGGGAAAAAAAACATGACTAAAGTGAGGAAGGGTCTGTTAGGGCAGATCAGGACTCATTTGGAAGATTTGCAAATTCCGGGTGCTCTGTTCATACACTGCATCGTACATCAGCAAATACTCTGTGGGTAAGATTTAGATATTTCTTGTGTTCTGAAACCAGTAGTTTCTGCTGTGAACTTCATTCGGGAACATGCACCCATTCACCGTCAGTTCTAGGCTTTTCTTGAAGAAATTGATTCTGAATTCTGTGACTTGCCTAATCAAATATCAGTCAGGTGGCTCAGCTGCGGTAAAGTCCTGCTTGGTTTTTACAAGCTCAGAAACGTAATAGATGTTTTCCTCACTGAAAAAGATAAAGCTGATTCACAGCTGTCAGATCCTACCTGGCTGTCAAAGTTGTCAATTTTGGTCGATATGAATGAACTGAACTTGAAACTTCAGGGAAAGGATTACCTCGTCTGTGATCTCTACAGAACCATCAAAGGATTTCGAAGAAAGCTGTCATTGTTGGAAGCACAACTGGAAGGAGACAACCTTTCTCATTTTTCCTGTTTCAAAGAGTTTGGAGAGATTTTCAGATCTTGGCAGATTTGAGAGTGACATCCTTCTGTACCAGAATCCGTTTGATTGTAACTTTAATGGTGTGCCAGTTGAATTACAGTTGGAGCTCATTGAGAAGGAAGTAACGCTGCTTACCTGATGTTGAGTTTCCGAAACTTAATAAGAAATTTGCAGCTGGTATGACATCATTGTTTGGAACAACATATGTCTGTGAGCTAACATTTTCAAAAAGGAAGTCTGTGAAGTCACCACATCGAATGAGATTGACTGATGAACATTTGAGAGCAATTCTCTTGATTGGATGCAGCATTTCCAAACCAAACATTGATGGTATTTTGAAAGCCACACGTCAGTTTCACAAAACTCACTATCCTCTTTTGCTGCTTAGTTTGTGAGATTCGGATATGTGTACAATATGTCTGATATAACTATCTTTGTGCTAACGTCGCCTTCTTTGACAACTTTGTTTAGTAAACAAATATAAATATGTTGGTTGTCTTTGTTTGTTTGTTTGTTTATGTGCATTGCACGCCCTTTCCATGATTAACTTAGTTTTTCGTCTTTTTTCCCAGAGCTTTTGTTCTGGTAAAATGGCGACAAGATGAAGCGTTACTTTTCGGAGGGACGCTATTTAGTGTTTTTCATTGGATTTCGTGTGATTTCCTTTGGATTCCATGTGAATAGTGTTTCCCTGTGGATTATGTGATGTTATATTGTGTTCCTTTTATTGGAAGTTTTCAAAAGAAGCCACGGAAGGCAGGTGGTGGATGTAATTTTGAGGGCAGCCGACAGATATTTGTGGGTCATGGCCTCGAGTTACACGACGGCAGGCAGACGAACTCTTCTTGGGTCAATGGCTGCGGTCTCCGACCAGTAAGGTCACTGCCATAGAGGAAAGCAACGGCAAACTACCTCTTTAAAAGTGCCTAGTAAATCATGATTCGCTTAAAGACCGATCATCGCAAGACAAGGACAGAGACGTTAAAATTAGCAACTTGTAACGTTAGGACGTTAAACAACGACGGAACATTAGAGAACATAAAACAAGAAATTGAAAGGGAAAAATATTAATATTTTAGGTATGTGCGAAACGAGATGGACAGAAGCAGGCATCAAGATAGAAGAAGATTTCAAGATTATTTATTCTGGAGGTGAAGATCGTCATAGGGGAGTGGCAATTATTCTGGACCGGAAAACATCAAAATCTATTCAAGGATATTGGGCCGTGTCGGACAGAGTTCTACTAGTTAAATTAAGTGGCACACCTTTTAGCATAAATATTATTCAAGTATATGCCCCAACAGGAGAATCCAGTGAAGATAGTGTAGAAGAATTTTATAGTGACATAGAGTCTGCCTTAAAGAAATGTAAAAATTCAGAAATAAACATCATAATAGGGGACTTCAATGCAAAAGTAGGAAATCAAGGAGATAGATACACAGTAGGAAACTATGGTTTAGGAGAGAGAAATGAAAGAGGATACAGACTCGTAGAGTGGGCAAAAGAACAGGAAATGATTGTAGGAAACACCTGGTTCAAACAACACCCTAGAACAGGGGTGGGCAAACTTTTCGTGCGGAGGGCCGCATTGACAAATGTAAAGCTATTGGCGGGCCGCATATATATATATATATATATATATATATATATATATATATATATATATATATATATATATATATATATTGGTGTCAGGTCTTAGTCAGATATGACTGAGCTACCGTATAACAGTAGACGGTACTACCTGGTTTCTGTTAGCGCTGAACGTTGGGCGGCGCTTACCAAACCCGACACCCCACATTGTGCCAACGGCTTCGGGCGGAAGAGCGCAATTGGGAGGGTACAAGCCTTACCCTGGTGCGAGGAAATGCAAGCTAAAGACAAAATGTCATGGCAGGGCAGACCAGGCCCTAAGCCTTGGTTGGCGACTGGTCTAGGATCGAAGCTCCGACAGGCGGACAGTTAGAGCATTGCTTTGCTGATCCGGCAGCTTCTGCAGCTTGTCTTGTTCCAGATGTAGGGGTGTTACCTTTCCTCTGGAGTAAACTAGGCAGGCCGAGAGAGGGATCATGCTGCATGGGCAACACATGATCTCTATATTTTAGCCCAGGCTTTGTGCTATGGAGAGGCAATAACTCCATCCCTGGTCTTAACTGGTCTCGGAATCAAAGCGAGAGGCAACTGTTACGGGTTATAAGTCCTTGTCAGTTGGCGTAGACATGGGGCGCCACGCGTTGCCTCTGACGGTGGGAGACACCTATAGGTGTCACTGATCAGCTACCGCCCGCCTCAAGCTGGGCAGCCCCCAGCCAATTGGGTGCTGATCCGCCACAGCCTGCCTGCTTCAATGGGTGCTTGGGGCTAGGACAAAATCTGAATCGCAGGCTGTAAAACCAATGCACCAGGTACAAACAAAAATAAAAATAGAAACCTCAAGCTACGGCTTGCAACCTGGAACGTGAGAACCATGTGTCCAGGATTTTCCACTGACTTGACCAATATTGACGATGTGAGAAAAACGGCTGTGATTGATGCCGAACTCAATCGTCTAAACATTGATATTGCTGGCCTGCAGGAGACTCGCCTCGCTGAGGAAGGGTCACTCAGGGAAAACAACTACACCTTTTTCTGGAAGGGTAGAGGGCAGGCAGAAAAAAGGCAACACGGTGTGGGCTTTGCAGTGAAGAATTCGCTACTGGGAATGATTGAAATTCCAGCAGGAGGAAATGAAAGACTATTATCCCTGCGCTTGGCAACCTCTTGTGGGTTTGCCACCATTATTACTGCATATGCACCGACACTCGATTCCTCTGATGATGTGAAGGATTCGTTCTATGAGGAGTTAGACTCCGTGATCAAGGCAGTTCCAAAATCTGACTACATTTATATGCTCGGTGATTTCAATGCTCGTGTGGGCAAGGACTCGAGTTCATGGCCAGTGTGCCTTGGAAAATACAACATCGGTCGCATGAATGAAAATGGGCAAAGGCTGCTGGAGCATTGCACCAGTAATGACCTATGTATTACAAACTCCTTTTTTAAAACAAAAGAGATGCATAAGGTCACATGGAAACATCCAAGATCCGGCCATTGGCACCAGCTGGACTTCATCATCACACGGAGACAACATCTGAACCATATATCATTGACTCGTAGTTACCACAGTGCTGACTGTGATACGGATCATTCTTTGGTTGTTGCAAGGGTTAGACTGAGACCAAAGAGAATCTACACAGCTAAACACAAATCTAGCCTCAGGATTAATATTATTAACACTCATGATCCTGAAAAGTGCTTTCAGTTTCAACAGCAACTTGAAGACGCTTTCACTGATACACCAGAAAATTGTACAGTAAATGAAAAGTGGGGTCAAATTAAGGAAACTCTTTATAAAACTGCCGTAGGGGGTTTACGGCACTGTGGATCATAAGAGGCAGGACTGGTTTGCGGCCAACAGCGAGACTCTGCAGCCCTTGATTGATAAGAAGAAGAAAGCTCTCTTAAGAAACAAGGAAAGACCAACGCGTAACACTCTGAGTGAGCTTAGGCAAGCTAGGAAGGATGTGCAAAAGGCTGCCAGGCAGTGTGCAAATGATTATTGGATCAAGTTATGTGAGTCCATTCAAATCGCAAGTGATAAGGGAGACATAAGAAGCATGTATGAAGGAATAAAGAAAGCCTGCGGTCCAGTGATCAAAAGAAGTGCACCATTGAAAACCTTGACTGGAGAAATCATCACTGATAAGAAACAGCAGATGGACAGATGGGTAGAGCACTATTTGGAGCTTTACTCAAGTGAGACCAAACTAGCGGATGATGCCCTCAACGCCATAGAGGCTCTACCAACTCTTGACCACCTGGACACACTTCCCACCATAACAGAAGTTAAGTGTGCTATAAATGAACTTGCATCTGGCAAGGCTCCAGGTAAGGATGGGATTCCAATAGAGGTTATCAGGAGTGGGCAAGACACACTCACTATACAGATCCACCAGCTAATAGAGCTATGCTGGCGTGAAGGACAAGTCCCACAGGATTTCAAAGATTCAAGCATCATAACACTGTACAAGAACAAGGGCGATCGGAGCGACTGCAACAACTATAGGGGTATCTCACTTCTGTGTATTGTTGGAAAAGTATTTGCCAGAATTGTTCTGCGCAGACTTCAAGTCCTAGGAGATCAAGTCTACCCCGAATCACAGTGTGGCTTTCGACAGAACCGGTCTACCACTGATATGATATTCTCATTGCGACAAATGCAAGAAAAATGCCGTGAACAGAATCAACCACTGTTTATTGCCTTCATCGACCTCACAAAGGCATTTGATTTGGTCAGTCGTGAGGGTCTGTTCAAGGCACTAAAGAAGATTGGCTGCCCACCAACTCTTCTGTCCATTGTGGAATCGTTCCACACAGGCATGAAGGGTATAATCAAGTTTGATGGTGCAACTTCTGAAGAATTTGAAATCAAGAGTGGAGTTAAGCAAGGTTGTGTACTAGCTCCCACCCTCTTTGGAATATACTTTTCACTTCTACTGAAATATGCATTTCATGATCAGGATGGTGGTATATACATTCACTCACGCTCAGATGGCGGCCTCTACAATGCTCAGAGATTGAAGGCTAAGACCAAAATTAGGAGGGTACTGATCAGAGAGTTGCTTTTTGCAGATGATGCTGCAGTTACGACCCACTCTGAGGAAGAATTGCAATGTCTACTATCTGCATTCTCCAATGCTTGTTCTGAATTTGGTTTAACAATTAGCAAAAAGAAGACACAGATTATGTCACAAGGTGCACATGGGGTACCATCAATCTTTATTGACGACGCCGAACTAGAGATAGTAGACCATTTTACATATCTAGGATCAGTGGTAAATAGCAAATTATCCCTAGATCAGGAAATCAACATCCGGATTGGTAAGGCAGCAACAACAATGAACAGGTTAAGAAAAAGAGTCTGGGAGAACAGGAAGCTTACTGCCAAAACAAAAGTCCTTGTCTATCAAGCCTGTGTCCTTAGTACTCTTCTCTATGGCAGTGAAACCTGGACAACTTACTCACACCAAGAGAACAACTTAAACAGCTTTCATATGCGGTGTCTGCGAAGAATTCTTGGTATTAAGTGGCAAGACAAAATCACAAATACTGAAGTATTGGAAAGATCAGGTTGTGTGACAGTTTATTCCATGCTCAGTCTTCGTAGACTTAGATGGATAGGACATCTTAGGAGGATGGATGATGGTAGAATACCAAAGGATATCTTTTTTGGTGAATTACAGATGGGTAAGAGATCTCAGGGTCGGCCTCTACTACGATACAAAGATGTGTGTAAGCGGGACATGATTGATACAGGCATTGATAATGCACATTGGGAGCAAGTCGCCGCTGAACGTGTTGCATGGAGGGCAAATATCAGAAATGGAATAAAGTCAAAGGAGAAAATTATTGCAGAAAAGTCACACACCAAGCGTTTGAGACGTAAGATGGTGCATGATGGTGGAAATGACCACGTGTTCACATGCACCCACTGTGAACGGACATTTACAGCGCAAATTGGCCTTATCAGTCACACTCGCTACCGCCATAGTTAAAAGTTATTATGCCTTTTTAAAGCACAAACTATCGTCTGTCAAGACGGCAAGGTGCCAATGAAATATATATATATATATATATATATATATATATATATATATATATATATATATATATATATATATATATATATATATATATATATATATATATATATATCCATTTTGTTTACAGCAACCTATCACAATAAGTAATTATTAAAGGTTTTTAAGCAGTATAAATAACTAATTTTTGCAATTTATTTACTTTTTAAAATTTTGATTATATTGACAATAGGACAAAAACTTTTATAATAGTTAACACGATTTTTCAAACTTGTTATTGTAACAAATATTCTTATATCTATCAATGGCTTTAATTTAGACACACAGCGACTACATTGTCACTATAATTTTTGATTTCTAATGAGATGTATGTAATGCTTGCATTTTTTACAATTTTGAAAAAATGGACAAGTTACTTGTTAAATTGCCTGACAGCATGCAAGTTGCAGTCCCCGAAACAAATTTAAACGGGGGGCCCCTTTTTTTCCTT
>JACEFZ010015089.1:0-7500 GCA_014155875.1 Cepaea nemoralis
GAGCAAAGTTACCCGGGGAAATTATCAATCTAAATTTTAAAAAACAAAAAACTTTATTATTATCTACTTTAGGCAGGGTCAATTAAAAAAAAAAAACACACATATACACGCATACCACGATGTAAATTCGAATCCCTGGCCACAGGGTCGACAGGTAAACGTGCTAGGCACTGTCCTAGCCCGGCTCCCAGTTTTAAACATATAGAAGTAGCTAGCCGTTGTCCTAACCCAGCTCCCAGTTTTAAACATATAGAAGTAGCTAGCCGTTGTCCTAGCCCAGCTCCCAGTTTTAAACATATAGAAGTAGCTAGCCGTTGTCCTAGCCCAGCTCCCAGTTTTAAACATATAGAAGTAGCTAGCCGTTGTCCTAGCCCAGCTCCCAGTTTTAAACATATAGAAGTAGCTAGCCGTTGTCCTAGCCCAGCTCCCAGTTTTAAACACATAGAAGTAGCTAGCCGTTGTCCTAGCCCAGCTCCCAGTTTTAAACATATAGAAGTAGCTAACCGTTGTCCTAGCCCAGCTCCCAGTTTTAAACATATAGAAGTAGCTAACCGTTGTCCTAGCCCAGCTCCCAGTTTTAAACATATAGAAGTAGCTAACCGTTGTCCTAGCCCAGCTCTCAGTTTTAAACATATAGAAGTAGCTAGCCGTTGTCCTAGCCCAGCTTCCAGTTTTAAACATATAGAAGTAGCTAACCGTTGTCCTAGCCCAGCTCCTAGTTTTAAACACATTAACGTAACTTGGCACTGTCCTAGCCCGGCTCCCAGTTTTAAACATATAGAAGTAGCTAACCGTTGTCCTAGCCCAGCTCCTAGTTTTAAACACATTAACGTAACTTGGCACTGTCCTAGCCGGGCTCCCAGTTTTAAACATATAGAAGTAGCTAACCGTTGTCCTAGCCCAGCTCCCAGTTGTAAACATATAGAAGTAGCTAGCCGTTGTCCTAGCCCAGCTCCTAGTTTTAAACACATTAACGTAGCTTGGCGTTGTCCTAGCCCAGCTCCCAGTTTTAAACACATTAACGTAACTTGGCACTATCCTAGCCGGCTCCCAGTTTTAAACATATAGAAGTAGCTAGATGTTGTCCTATCCCAGCTCCCAGTTTTAAACATATAGAAGTAGCTAGCCGTTGTCCTAGCCCAGCTCCTAGTTTTAAACACATTAACGTAGCTTGGCGTGGTCCTAGCCCGGCTCCCAGTTTTAAACACATTAACGTAGCTTGGCGTTGTCCTAGTCCGGCTCCAAGTTTTAAACACATTAACGTAGCTTGGCGTTGTCCTAGCCCGGCTCCCAGTTTTAAACACATTAACGTAGCTTGGCACTGTCCTAGCCCAGCTCCCAGTTGTAAACACATTAACGTAGCTTGACACTGGATCAGTTATCAGGATCAGTTATCAGTTATCAGTTATCAGTTGGGGTATCTTCGTTGCACTCCGGACATGTCCATAGGTGCTCAGATCCTCCCCCCAGCATATGCATCAGCGTCCGGTGGCTAATAGTGCCAGTTCTGTGTTGGTTGACGAGGCGCTTTGTTTTCCCGATGTACTTCTCGCGTCTGGCTGTGCCGATTCTTACTCCCAGGTCTTTCATCCTGGAAAGCGATGTGGAATCACTGGCGTCAAAATCCTCTGTTCTCGCCATATCTTTAAGGGCGTTAATGACATCGGCACGATCCATGGGCTGGCCATCTACAGGGGGTGCAGAGCCAGCCAATTTATCAGCTCGTTCATTTCCCTCGACTCCCGCATGTCCCGGGACGAAGATGAAGGTGACTTTGCGGACAACAGACTTCCGCAGCGACTCAGTCCACTGTCTACGTACAGATCCAGCTTCGACCTTCTGAATCATGCTCATTGAATCACTTAGTACACACACGTTGGTATAATGCTGTGATTCCAGCCATATGAAAGCCTGTGTAACTGCCATCACCTCCATCGTCATGCTGCTCGTGGTCATAGAGTGGGCACCACTGGATTCTTGAACGGTTCGGCCCGCTGAACGGGCTGTAAATGCCCACGCACTTCTCTGCTGCTTTACAACAGATCCATCTGTATAGATGAGCACTTCGGGGCTATCTGAGTGATCATAGATGAGCGCGTTAACCTCTGCATTGACAGCGGCAGGGTTCTGCTCTCTGCACCGTCTGTCGAGTGTGATAATGCAGGAGAAGGTACACTTAAAAGCTGGAGGCACCGGCACCCATTCCTTGCCGGGGTTGATACTGGTAAGACTGCAGACCTGTCCGACGACATCTTCCGCCCGACCCATCCATGATTTGCCCCTCTTTAGCCTGTCACCCTTTTCTCTGAATACAGCGTCATGCAGAGGGTGCTGCTCATCTGCACTTATTTTTAAGTATGCACGAGCTCTCCAGATCTTGATCCTGTGTTCCATTGTCGGGAAGTCAAGGAGGTATCTCATTGCTACACAGCTGGTGTCTCTCGTGCAGCCCAAAATGATGCGCATGGCTTCGTTTTGTACCTTTTCAAGTCTTCCAATCTGTGTAGGGCTGACAGTGAGGATGGCCAGGGCATACTCGATGCGTGAAAGCACAAGTCCTTGGAACAGAAGTAATAGCAGTCTTTGCTCGATATTGGCAGTCGCCATGACTCTCATTGCTGCCAAACCTTTTCGAGCCTTCGTTATGACATAGTCGACATGATCTTTGAAGGACAGGCTACGATCAAGCCTCACGCCAAGATATGTCATTGACTGGGTTCTACTCAGAATGCTCCCATCCATTCTAACTGCCGGCAGGTCTGTTTTCACAATATGGTTGTTTAGTGAGAACCATGTAACCGTTGCCTTTGCAGGGTTGACAAGGGCATCGGCATCAGCACACCATGAGGAAATTCGATCTAGTTCGCCCTGCATATAGTTGGCAACCGCCTGTCTATCTCGACCCTGTCGATACACGAGGATGTCGTCAACGAATGATAGAGTCCTACCCCTCCCATCCAACTGTTGTTCAGTGATCGGCACCGTATACACGTTGAATAGTACTGGTGACAGTGGTGAACCCTGTGGCAATCCTGGACATATCGTTATCGGCTCAGAAGACCAACTCCCGCATCTTAGCACCACCTTCCTTTGGAGTAGAACTGCAGCTATCCATCGTACAAGGTGAGGGTGCACTTTCAGTCTGAGGAGGGTTTGCATCAAGTGCTCGAAAGATACTCTGTTATATGCGTCCTCTAAGTCTATGGCGGCCGCACATGTCTCTTCTCTGACCTGAAATCCTTCGTAAACATCTTGAGCAAAGACCGCCACATTCAGCCATGACTCTTTGTTGCGTCTGTATCCTCCAAGTGTGGGCGGGAAGCAGCCGAGCTGTTCCAAGTCCCAAGCAAGTCTGTGTGCTACAATTTTCTCCAGTAGCTTGCCAACAGTATTCTGCATCGTAATGATTCTGTAGCCGCTTATCTTGGAGTGGTCTTTGTTCGGTTTTGGCAGCGGCAGCAAGTAGCTGTGTAGCCATTCTTCTTTGACCTGACCCCTCTGGATACTGGTGTTGAATTCTCTGGCCAGTTCTTCCATGTCATCATCTGATATCACCATTAGGTCACCATATCGGATGCCGTCTGGGCCTGGGGCGGTGTTAGGTGATTTCTTGAGCATTGCACGCAATATGTCAACTGTGATTGTCCATTCTTCGTCTGTCCCGACCCCCTCGCACAACTGAGAGAGTGTTGTTGTGGTCCTATGTCTGGCGGGCTCGTCTTTCTGGTCAGTCTGTTCTATGTAGCGTGCAAGAAGGGCCTTACCTTTATCCGCATCCGACTTTTTCCATGCGAGGTCTGTGCCTTGAAAGTCTGGTATACCCCTACGTTGTGCAGCACCGTTCATGCTCTTGTGGAGGCGCCAGAATGTCGTAAGAGATTGCTCGGAGCACCCCTTCCTGCAGAACTCGTCCCATTTGTCGGCCTTGGCCTGTTTGGCGCAGGATTTGAATAAAGTCGTCGTCCTAACGACCTCAGTCTTCAGGTTCGCCAACTCAACCAGTGGCATGTTAGCCTTTCTGGCCTTTTGCCAGTCTTTGACAGCCTGCCTCTTTCCCAGCCACACCTTCTCGACCTCTCCATTCCACCATGGTGGCTGCAGCCATCTTTCTTGTCTCCTACGGGAGGAAGTTAGTTTCCTTCTTCTGATCTTGCTTATGGCGTCTTGACCAGTGGTGTCGTACGGGAAGGCATTGGTCTTGTTTCTTTGACTCATGGCCCCGTCTTTCTTGATCAGGATGACACAAGGGTAGTGGTCACTATCGTGGTATCCCAGTGTGCCCCACCGGCACCTTGGTGCGATGGTGGGCGACACCAGAGCCAAGTCAATGATGCTGTCAGAGTCGCCTGGTCGAGTGGCCATTCTAGTGACCTTCCCATCATTCAGACAGATTAGGGCAGCAGATGCCAGGGCGTCCTCCAACTCTTCTCCCTGTCTATTGGTGATGCAGTTCCCCCATTGACTGCCTCTGGCATTGAAGTCCCCGCAGTAGATGATATGCCTTTCATCCATATCGAACAAACTCTGCCATTGTCGCACGTCGACCTTCCCATTTCGCGCATAGACGTTAACGATTACAAGCTGCACTGGTGTCATTATTCTTAATGCCTGCACTTGCAGGGCATCGCTGTTCCAGGCGGACATATCGATCTCAGACACTAGTATGTTGTCGCGGACCAGAATGGCCTGTCCGAGGTGCCGCCTGTTAAAGAAACCCTGAAATCCCGCAACTTTGACTGTTCCGTCGGTGAGCTGTGTTTCTTGCAAGACTACAATATCGTTTCCGTAGAGTAGTTTTTCAAGAATGGGTCGGCGTTGACTAAATGATGCACAGTTCCAGTACAGTACTCGAACATTTCCGATACCCAATCTGTCACATTTTAAGCGCCTTCTGCGCGCGCCCGCCCTCTTACCACGTTGTGTCCTAGCTGGTCGTCTGGCCGTCATGTTAGGCTTAACTATCGCCACCGGGCGCCGATGATACGCCGAAAGAAGACGAACGCGCGTGCACGAACTCCGTTGCACGGTCCGAACTCCATTCCACCACGAAAAAAGCACTTAATCCATACACATTTCAGAAAAATCACGTTCCATTTTACGGGACGAAGAAATGTCCCGCCATCTTGCTTCAAGCTTGACACTGTCCTAGCCAAGCTCCTAGTTTTAAAAATATAGAAGTAGCTAGCCGTTGTCCTAGCCCAGCTCCCAGTTTTAAACACATTAACGTAGCTTGGCGTTGTCCTAGCCCGGCTCCCAGTTTTAACACATTAACGTAGCTTGGCACTGTCCTAACCCAGCTCCCAGTTTCAAACACATTAACGTAGCTTGGCACTGTCCTAGCCCAGCTCCTAGTTTTAAAAATATAGAAGTAGCTAGCCGTTGTCCTAGCCCAGCTCCCAGTTTTAAACACATTAACGTAGCTTGGCACTGTCCTAGCCCAGCTTCCAGTTTTAAACATATTGAAGTATCTAGCCGTTGTCCTAGCCCGGCTCCCAGTTTTAAACTCATTAACGTAACTTGGCACTGTCCTAGCCCGGCTCCCAGTTTTAAACACATTAACGTAGCTTGGCACATTCCTAGCCCGGCTCCCAGTTTTAAACACATTAACGTAGCTTGGCACTGTACTAGCCCAGCTCCCAGTTTTAAACATATAGAAGTAGCTAGCCGTTGTCCTAGCCCGGCTCCCAGTTTTAAACACATTAACGTAGCTTGGCACTGTCCTAGCCCGGCTCCCAGTTTTAAACACATTAACGTAGCTTGGCACTGTCCTAGCCCGGCTCCCAGTTTTAAACACATTAACGTAGCTTGGCACTGTCCTAGCCCGGCTCCCAGTTTTAAACACATTAACGTAGCTTGGCACTGTCCTAGCCCAGCTCCCAGTTTTAAACATACAGAAGTAGCTAGCCGTTGTCCTAGCCCGGCTCCCAGTTTTAAACACATTAACGTAGCTTGGCACTGTCCTAGCCCGGCTCCCAGTTTTAAACACATTAACGTAGCTTGGCACTGTCCTAGCCCGGCTCCCAGTTTTAAACACATTAACGTAGCTTGGCACTGTCCTAGCCCGGCTCCCAGTTTTAAACACATTAACGTAGCTTGGCACTGTCCTAGCCCGGCTCCCAGTTTTAAACATATAGAAGTAGCTAGCCGTTGTCCTAGCCCGGCTCCCAGTTTTAAACATATAGAAGTAGCTAGCCGTTGTCCTAGCCCGGCTCCCAGTTTTAAACATATAGAAGTAGCTAGCCGTTGTCCTAGCCCGGCTCCCAGTTTTAAACACATTAACGTAGCTTGGCACTATCCTAGCCCAGCTCCCAGTTTTAAACATATAGAAGTAGCTAGCCGTTGTCCTAGCCCGGCTCCCAGTTTTAAACTCATTAACGTAACTTTGCACTGTTCTAGCCCGGCTCCCAGTTTTAAACACATTAACGTAGCTTGGCACTTTCCTAGCCCGGCTCCCAGTTTTAAACACATTAACGTAGCTTGGCACTGTCCTAGCCCACCTCCCAGTTTTAAACATATTGAAGTAGCTAGCCGTTGTCCTAGCCCAGCTCCCAGTTTTAAACACATTATCGTAGTTTGGCACTGTACTAGCCCAGCTCCCAGTTTTAAACATATAGAAGTAGCTAGCCGTTGTCCTAGCCCAGCTCCCAGTTTTAAACACATTTACGTAGCTTGGCACTGTCCTAGCCCGTCTCCCAGTTTTAAACACATTAACGTAGCTAGGCACTGTCCTAGTCCGGCTCCCATTTTAAACATACATAAGTAGCTAGGCACTGTTCTAGCCCGGCTCCCATTTTAAACATACATAAGTAGCTAGGCACTGCCCTAGCCCGACTCCCATTTTAAACATACATAAGTAGCTAGGCACTGTCCTAGTCAGGCTCCCATTTTAACATACACAAGTAGCTAGGCACTGTCCTAGTCCGGCTCCCATTTTAAACATACATAAGTAGCTAGGCACTGTCCTAGTCCGGCTTCCATTTTTAAACATACATAAGTAGCTAGGCACTGTCCTAGCTCGGCTCCCAGTTTTAAACATACATAAGTAGCTAGGCACTTTCCTAGTCCGGCTCCCATTTTAAACATACATAAGTAGCTAGGCACTGTGCTAGTCCGGCTTCCATTTTAAATATACATAAGTAGCTAGGCACTGTCCTAGCTCGGCTCGCAGTTTTAAACATACATAAGTAGCTAGTCACTTTATTAGTCCGGCTCCCATTTTAAACATACATAAGTAGCTAGGCACTGTCCTAGTCCGGCTTCCATTTTAAACATACATAAGTAGCTAGGCACTGTCCTAGCTCGGCTCGCAGTTTTAAACATACATAAGTAGCTAGGCACTTTCCTAGTCCGGCTCCCATTTTAAACATACATAAGTAGCTAGGCACTGTCCTAGTCAGGCTCCCAGTTTTAAACATACATAAGTAGCTAGGCACTGTCCTAGTCCGGCTCCCAGTTTTAAACATACATAAGTAGCTAGGCACTTTACTAGTCCGGCTCCCA
>JACEFZ010015089.1:10000-51178 GCA_014155875.1 Cepaea nemoralis
GCCACTCGGCACGAAGCTTGCCAGTCCTCACCCTACTCAGCATGCTTTCTGAGTCAGTTACAATCACGATGTGTGTGTGTATCGTATTCTGCATCCAGCGTCAAGCTGCACTGACTGCCTCAGCCTCCGTTCTTAAGCTAGATGTTGTGGTATCCTGCACCAAACGTCGCCCATTAGCCTTTGCCAAGAAACCTCAGGCACTTCTAATACCTCTCAACACCGAACCATCTGTGTAGATAATCACATCATCCGGGCGAGCATTATCCTGAATTAATTGCTGGATTTCCACTTCCGTGGCACCTGCTGGCCACTCCCTGCACTCCCGGCTCAATACGAGAGCGGCATTAATATTGCTGAAATCGGTCGCATATACGGGAAGTCGCCATCCACGATAAGTTTCATTGTGGCCACAAAGGAAGAAATAAAGTAGGCTAATGTAGCGAAAGGCGTGAATGTGTTAACGAAACAGATCGCAAACAATGGAATATGTGGAATAGTTATTATTAATTTGGATAAATAAAAAACAGTTAGATGGCAATTCTGTTTCGGAGGCAGTCGTATGTGAAAAGGCCAGAATTTTGTATGCCGATCTCAATAAGAAAATGCCTGGGACGAGTGCTAGTATACTTAGTGATTTTAAGGCCAGCAGAGAATGGTTTTAAAAATCCAACAGGAGCACTGGCATACACAAAATTACTAGGCACGGCGAATGTGTGAGTTCGAATAAGTTTGGGGCCGAAAGATGGTATTAAATACTATATTTATTCTCTAAATAATGTGTTTTTAGTATGTATTTAGGAGTGTCTAGAACGAATTAATTGAAATTGCATTGATTCATATGGAAATAACTGCCTTGATTTTCATTGGTTTCATATTTTGCCTATTGTTTTCGGACTGATTATCGATACAGTGGTACATCGGGTTACGAACTTAATTTGTTCCAGAACTCGGTTCGTAACCCGAAACGTTCGTAACTCGAAACATTGAAATCAATGAAATAAAGGCAATCCGTTTCAAGACGAAAGTATCGTTATTTTTTATTAACATCCGGTCGTTTACCTGACAAAACGCAAAGAATACGTGTATTTCGCGTATTAAATAAAGAGAAAGAAAACAATCAAATGAATTATATGTAATGCAAAAGACGTTTAGTCTATCTTTATTACCAAGAAAACGATCATGGGAAATTTGTCAATTTCTTTGTTATTCTGAATCATTAATTTCAGAAGTATCTTGTCGCTGTTTCTTGGCAGCCGACTGGGAATCTTTCAGCACCAAGAAACTATCAAGGGAAATGTGTCGCTTCTTTTGCTGGAGAATCTTTCTGAAGTGGGCCATCGTGTTATTATTCATCAGGTTTACTGCCCTGTTAGCAACAAGTTTGCTTGGATGATGGTTCACAATGAAGTCTTTGACGTCTGCCTACTTGCTGCAAATTTCTTTCATCCTGTCAGTTGAAACGGTCACTAACTCCTCATCATCGGACGACTGCCCCTCCTTTAATGTCCTTAGCTGTTCATTCTGAAGATTCACAAACTCATCTGTAGTACTGTTTGTACTGTACGCGATCATTTGTCTCCATTGTTAAACCTTGCTCTCACTCTCTCTCTCTCTCTCTCTCTCTCTCTCTCTCTCTCTCTCTCTCTCTCTCTCTCTCTCTCTCTCTCTCTCTCTCTCTTTCTCTCTCTCGCTTTCGTTCGTAATCCGAGGCACTGTTCGTTATCCAAGACATACAATTTTCGAAGTTGTTGTTCGTAACCTGAATTGTTCGTGACCTGATGCGTTCGTAACCCGAGCGAGGTACCACTGTATATATATATATATATATATATATATATATATATATATATATATATATATATATATATATATATATACTAGCTGACCCGGCCCGGCTTCGCCCAGTCCTTGGTGGGGAGCATCTCATTTAATTCATATAAGTAGTCATATAAGTTCCCGTTCCCGTTACCGACTGTCTGTCTGT
This sequence comes from Cepaea nemoralis, assembly GCA_014155875.1. Lineage (NCBI taxonomy): Eukaryota > Metazoa > Mollusca > Gastropoda > Stylommatophora > Helicidae > Cepaea > Cepaea nemoralis. Next base: position 11,985 of record JACEFZ010015089.1, read on the forward strand.
CTGTCTGTCTGTCTGTCTGTCTGTCTGTCTGTCTGTCTGTCTGTCTGTCTGTCTGTCTGTCTGTCTGACCCGGCCCGGCATTGCCCAGCTCCTGGTGTGGAGCATCTCATTTAATTCATATAAGTAGTCATATAAGTTCCCGTTCCCGACTGTCTATCTGTCTGTCTATCTGTTTGTCTATCTGTCTGCCTGACCCTGCCCGGTTTCGCCCAGTCCCTGGTGGGGAGCATCTCATTTAATTCATATAAGTAGTCATATAAGTTCCCGTTTCCGTTACCGACTGTCTGTCTGTCTGTCTGTCTGTCTGTCTGACCCGGCCCGGCATCGCCCAGCTCCTGGTGTGGAGCATCTCATTTAATTCATATAAGTAGTCATATAAGCTCACGTTCCCGTTCCCGACTATCTATCTGTCTGTCTGTCTGTCTATCTGTCTGTCTATCTGTCTGATCCGGCCCGGCTTCGCCCAGCCCCTGATGGGGAGCATCTCATTTAATTCATATGAGTAGTCATATAAGTTCCCGTTCCCGACTGACTGTCTGTCTGTCTGTCTGTCTGTCTATCTGTCTGTCTGTCTGTCTGTCTGTCTGTCTAATCATTTATTGGTTGCAGTTAGAACAACCTTAGATAAACGAAGACCAACTTGGTAATATATTAACTTGGGTAAATGGAGCAGCGGCAGCAGCAGCAGAAGAAGAAGAAAAAGGAGGAGTAGGAGCTGGGAGGAGGAAGAGGGAGGAGGGAGGAGGAGGAGAAATAGAGAAGAGGAGGATGGAGGAGGGAGAGGGAGGAGGGGGAGGAGAAGAGGAAGAGGGTAGGAGGTGGAGGAGGGGAGAGGAGGAGGAGGAGGAATATAACGCATATGCCTGTAGATTTAATAATGGCTGAGGTTGTTCCATGTCTTCTTAGAGTTGGCGACAGTGTAAAGAAATATAAAATCTTCAAACTTGATAGAGATAAGGTAACTATTATTTATTCATTCTTTAAGCAAAAAAAAGATGAGTTACAATGTTATGCATTATGCATTATTTTTATGAAAACTTTGAAAATTCCTCACAGATTGTATCATTATTTATTATAACTCATATGCCGGTACATAACTATGGACAAAGAGTTTATAAATCTTTGAAAACGATGCCACAATATGACTATAAGTTATACAGAAAAGTTATGCCCCTTGAAATAACTTTTACAGAGTTAAGTCCCCTGAGATATATGAAATTATAATGAAAAATGAAATAATTTTGGGTAAGCAGCCGATTTCATACTAAAAAAATATGACAGTGGGCTGCGCTGGAATGAAAGGAAGACGTGTAAAAAATTTCATCTCAATGGGATGGGCCGTTCGCGAGCGCATTAGGGACATATAGACAGACAGACAGACGGACGGAGATCGCCTTTTATATATAAGATATACCCATCCATGTTGGGTTTTCCTCTTGTCCGCTTACTCGTTAGGCCTCCCTCCATATACATCTTTTCCAGACTCTACACGCCCAAAGTATTTCATTTCCCTCACTTTCGTTTGTCTTAATAACCACATTTCTTTGACAATGAATCCCTGTTGAACGGTTCAGTGTGTTCTCTATTTCGCCCATGCAGCAGGAGGAGGAGAGGGAGGAGGAGGGAGGAGGAGGAGAGAGTAGGAGGAGGGAGGAGGCGGAGGGAGAAGGAAGAGGGAGGAGGAAGAGGGAGAAGGAGGAGGGAGAAGGAGGGGGAGGAGGAGGAGGAAAGAGGAGAAGGGGAGGAGAGGAGGGAGGAGGAGGAATGTGAAGGGAGGAGGAGGGAGGAGGTAGAGGGAGGAGGAGGAGGGAGGCGGAGAGAGGAGGAGGGAGGAGGAGGAAGAGGGAGGAGGAGGAATGTGAAGGGAGGAGGGGGGAGGAGGTAGAGGGAGGAGGAGGGAGGAGGAGGTAGAGGGAGGAGGAGGGAGGAGGAGGAGGGAGGAGGAGGGAGGAGGAGGAGGGAGGAGGCGGAGAGGGAGGAGGAGGAAGGAGGAGGGGGAGGAGGGAGGAGGAGGGAGGAAGAAGGAGGAGGAGGGAGGAGGAGTGATGAGGAGGAGGAGGAGGAGGAGAGGGAGGAGGAGGAGGAGGAGGAGGATGAGGAGGAGGGAGGAGGAGGAAGAGGGAGGAGGAAGAATGTGAAGGGAGGAGGAGGGAGGAGGTAGAGGGAGGAGGAGGAGGGAGGAGGAGGAGTGAGGAGGAGGAGAGGGAGGAGGAGGAAGGAGGAGGGGGAGGAGGGAGGAGGAGGAGGAGGAGGAAGAAGGAGGAGGAGGGAGAAGGAGGGATGAGGAGGAGGAGGGAGGAGGAGGAAGAGGGAGGAGGAGGAATGTGAAGGGAGGAGGAGTAGAGGAGGAGGAGGAGGGAGGAGGAGAAGGGAGGAGGAGGGATGGAGGAGGGAGGTAGAGGAGGTAGAGGGAGGAGGAGAGAGGAGTTTCGAGGGGGGGTTACGAGGGAGGAGGAGGGAGGTCTTCTGAGGATTTCGGAGGAGGAAGGAGAAGGAAAGATGAGGAGGGAGGAGGAGGAGGAGGTCTGAAGCAGGAGGGAGGAGGGGAGGAAGGGAGGATTTCTGAGGGGAGTTTCTAGGAGGCTTCTTAGGAGCCTTGAGTCTCTCTTGTTTAGGTTTTCTGCTTCCTAGGAGGAAGGAGAGTCTTTCTTAATTCTGTCTGATTTTCAGGAGTGAGGAGGGACGGTCTTTCTCCTTCTTCTTCAGGAGGAGGCTTCGGAGGCCTTCCTTCGCTCGGACTTTCTAGGCTCTTCTTCTCTGGCCTCGAGAGGGAGGGGCGAGGAGGATTTCTTCTGCTTGAGAGAAGCTTTGCAGGAGGAGGAGGAGGGGGAGGAGGAGGAGGAGGCGGGATTCGGGGGTCTAGGGATGATGAGGGAAGAGGAGGGATGGCGTATTTAGTAGGGGGAGGAGGATTTCTTCTCCGGGGCTCTTCAGGTTCGCCTTCCTAGGGAGAGGGACGTTCTTCGTCTTAGGGGGCTTCTGCTCTGTTTCTTTTTACGATTCGCCTTTTGGGATTTAGGAGTTCTCTTGCTGAGAGAGAGGGGGGAGAGAGTTCGCCATTCCGAATTCATACTCGTCTAGTTCTTCCCTTCTACACGACTGTAGATAACTTCCTTACACATAAAAAGATTAATTGTTATTGATATTGCCGTGGCATGGAGGAATATCAGCAGCAGAATTGATCTAAAAAACCAAAGACTGAGATCTACGGAGAGCCATGAACGCCTACGCCAGCCGGCACGGCACTTGATGATGATGATTGCCGTGTGACGATTCTGTGTAGTCACGTCATTTTCTTCCCTTCCCCTAGCGTTTTGGTTCGGGGATTCTTTCATCATCATCATCATATATTTACGTACGTATTTTGGGAGGGGGAGGAGGAAGGAGGAGGAAGAAGAAAAAAAAAACTATGACAGTTGACAGCTCTGGAATGAAAGGAAGGCGTGTAGAAAATTTCATCTCAATCGGATGGGCCGTTCGCGAACAAATAAAGGACATACATATTTACATACATACATATATATATACATACACTTTGTTTTATAGATATAGATATAATACATAATAATATAATATATACTAATATTAAAAACAAATTATTGCCAAGACAAGCATAATATGTACAATAACACATAAAGTTAAAATAATCGGGAGGAAAATTAAGTAATCAGAAAACAAAATTGAGGTATATGATGAGCGTTAATATCTGAATTCACAGATGTTAGATGGGAAAAGCAAGAGGTTTGTCTTGTGGACAAAAACGGTGAGTAAGTACTGGACAAAGAAAGTGATATGCAATGAAAAGCAAAGAGGCAACCGTAGAAGTTCCTAAAATTTTAATGCACACGGTCAGTTCATATTTTTGCACGCCAATCATGTACGACGAAGACACCGATCAGACAACAAACAATAAATCACAGAGGACTTTCTTGCAATGCCGAGAATTCCTCGGACAGCTAGCAGGACATTTGGTAAAGTTCTTCAGCAAGAACATTCCCAAAGGCAGAATATTGCCCACACGAGAACAAGTCAATGGTGTAAATGTGTCACGTCATACGAAGAAAGGAGACCAGTGTTTCAACTGGGACATTGTGGGTTTCGGGCTAACTGGGACATTGTGGCTTTCAGGTCAACTGGGACATTATGGACTTCAGGAGATAGAGAAGGGCGCAGGAAGAATACGCTGACAGCTTTTAGCTGTATCGTGGAAACGGTGAACAATGGAACTCACTAAGGGACAACCGATGGTTGCGACAAGGCGTGATAGCCCTGCTCTGGTGGCAGGCACACGTTCACAGTTCAAGGTTACGGCATCCAGGACGGCGGCACGTTGTGGCACAGACTAGTCTCTGTTGAATCACGTATAATGCTATTGACAGAATGCCGTTTGCAATTTCGAATTTTGAGAAAACACATTTACAGACGGAACGTGTGCCACTGTGTCTACCAATGTATCGGTAACACGCCATAAGAAGGATATACATGTTATCGTTATCAGGGATCGCTCGCTGCAACAATTTCAAGATGGTCTTAGATGCAGAAGTAATTAACAGATTACCACTAACTTGCTTCCTGTTTAAGCAGGGCACGTGGATTGACCTCTTTAGGATTTCTTGAAACAAAAGGGCAGAAACTTACCTCTTCTTCGAGGAATTGCGCCTTCCATGTCTTCCATTTCGACACCACGGAGACGTTTACTATGGCTACAGTAGGCCCACTTGGGAGACAAGACGCTGTTTGTGATCCAGTGTTCTCCAGTGTAAAGGAATGACGTGCTATAGACCGCATTATGTGAAGTAATGGCGTGCTATAGAACGCAATATGTGAAGTAATGGCGTGCTATAGAACGCAATATGTGAAGGAATGACGTGCTATAGAAACGCAATATGGACACAGCTGATACATAACACCACAAATTCGTGTTTCGTGTGCACGTAGACCACAACTTTAATGCCTCTAATAAACCAGCAGTTAGTTTCATGTTCACGATACTGGCGTAGCAAGTATCAAAAATAACAAGAGCCATAGTGTCGTTATATATATATACGCTCGGGTTTACATAACGCATCAGTGTCACGGATACATTCAGGTATACACAACAACTTCGAAAATTGTATTCTTTGGATAAGGAACAGTTGCCTCGGCTTACGAACGCAAGCGAGAGAGAGGAGAAGAGAGAGAGAGAGAGAGAGAGCTGAGAGAGAGAGAATGGAGAGAGAGAGAGAGAGAGAGAGAGTAGAGCAAGGATTAAACAGTGGAGACAAATGATCGCGTACAGTACAATTTACTACAGATGAGTTTTGTGAATCTTGACAGAATGAAAGCTGAGGACATTAAAGGAGAGCATTCGTCCGATGATGAGGGTTAGTGACCGTTTCACTGAACAGGATGAAAGATTTCAGTAGTAGGCAGACGTCAAAGACTTCATTAGTGAACCATCATCCAGCAACTGTTGCTTTAAATAAACCAGCATTAGTTTCATGTTCCGATACTGGCGTAGCAAGTATCAAAAATAACAAAGCCATAGTGTCGTTATATATATATATATATATATATATATATATATATATATATATATATATATATATATATATATATATATATATATATATATATATGTCCCAGTATGTATTTAGGAGTGTCTAGAACGAATTAATTGAAATTGCATTGATTCATATGGAAATAACTGCCTGATTTTCATTGGTTTCATATTTTGCCTATTGTTTTCGGACTGATTATCGATACAGTGGTACATCGGGTTACGAACTTAATTTGTTCCAGAACTCGGTTCGTAACCCGAAACGTTCGTAACTCGAAACATTGAAATCAATGAAATAAAGGCAATCCGTTTCAAGACGAAAGTATCGTTATTTTTTATTAACATCCGGTCGTTTACCTGACAAAACGCAAAGAATACGTGTATTTCGCGTATTAAATAAAGAGAAAGAAAACAATCAAATGAATTATATGTAATGCAAAAGACGTTTAGTCTATCTTTATTACCAAGAAAACGATCATGGGAAAATTTGTCAATTTCTTTGTTATTCTGAATCATTAATTTCAGAAGTATCTTGTCGCTGTTTCTTGGCAGCCGACTGGGAATCTTTCAGCACCAAGAAACTATCAAGGGAAATGTGTCGCTTCTTTGCTGGAGAATCTTTCTGAAGTGGGCCATCGTGTATTATTCATCAGGTTTACTGCCCTGTTAGCAACAAGTTTGCTTGGATGATGGTTCACAATGAAGTCTTTGACGTCTGCCTACTTGCTGCAAATTTCTTTCATCCTGTCAGTTGAAACGGTCACTAACTCCTCATCATCGGACGACTGCTCCTCCTTTAATGTCCTTAGCTGTTCATTCTGAAGATTCACAAACTCATCTGTAGTACTGTTTGTACTGTACGCGATCATTTGTCTCCATTGTTAAACCTTGCTCTCTCTGTCTCTCTCTCTCTCTCTCTCTCTCTCTCTCTCTCTCCTCTCTCTCTCTCTCTCTCTCTCTCTTTCTCTCTCTCGCTTTCGTTCGTAATCCGAGGCACTGTTCGTTATCCAAAACATACAATTTTCGAAGTTGTTGTTCGTAACCTGAATTGTTCGTGACCTGATGCGTTCGTAACCCGAGCGAGGTACCACTGTATATATATATATATATATATATATATATATATATATATATATATATATATATATATATATATATATATATATATATATATATATATATATATATATAATACATAATAATATAATATATAATAATATTAAAAACAAATTATTGCCAAGACAAGCATAATATGTACAATAACACATAAAGTCAAAATAATCGGGAGGAAAATTAAGTAATCAGAAAACAAAATTGTGGTATATGATGAGCGTTAATATCTGAATTCACAGATGTTAGATGGGAAAAGCAAGAGGTTTGTCTTGTGGACAAAAACGGTGAGTAAGTACTGGACAAAGAAAGTGATATGCAATGAAAAGCAAAGAGGCAACCGTAGAAGTTCCTAAAATTTTAATGCACACGGTCAGTTCATATTTTTGCACGCCAATCATGTACGACGAAGACACCGATCAGACAACAAACAATAAATCACAGAGGACTTTCTTGCAATGCCGAGAATTCCTCGGACAGCTAACAGGACATTTGGTAAAGTTCTTCAGCAAGAACATTCCCAAAGGCAGAATATTGCCCACACGAGAACAAGTCAATGGTGTAAATGTGTCACGTCATACGAAGAAAGGAGACCAGTGTTTCAACTGGGACATTGTGGGTTTCGGGCTAACTGGGACATTGTGGCTTTCAGGTCAACTGGGACATTATGGACTTCAGGAGATAGAGAAGGGCGCAGGAAGAATACGCTGACAGCTTTTAGCTGTATCGTGGAAACGGTGAACAATGGAACTCACTAAGGGACACCGATGGTTGCGACAAGGCGTGATAGCCCTGCTCTGGTGGCAGGCACACGTTCACAGTTCAAGGTTACGGCATCCAGACGGCGGCACGTTGTGGCACAGACTAGTCTCTGTTGAATCACGTATAATGCTATTGACATAATGCCGTTTGCAATTTCGAATTTTGAGAAAACACATTTACAGACGGAACGTGTGCCACTGTGTCTACCAATGGTATCGGTAACACGCCATAAGAAGGATATACATGTTATCGTTATCAGGGATCGCTCGCTGCAACAATTTCAAGATGGTCTTAGATGCAGAAGTAATTAACAGATTACCACTAACTTGCTTCCTGTTTAAGCAGGGCACGTGGATTGACCTCTTTAGGATTTCTTGAAACAAAAGGGCAGAAACTTACCTCTTCTTCGAGGAATTGCGCCTTCCATGTCTTCCATTTCGACACCACGGAGACGTTTACTATGGCTACAGTAGGCCCACTTGGGAGACAAGACGCTGTTTGTGATCCAGTGTTCTCCAGTGTAAAGGAATGACGTGCTATAGACCGCATTATGTGAAGTAATGGCGTGCTATAGAACGCAATATGTGAAGTAATGGCGTGCTATAGAACGCAATATGTGAAGGAATGACGTGCTATAGAACGCAATATGGACACAGCTGATACATAACACCACAAATTCGTGTTTCGTGTGCACGTAGACCACAACTTTAATGCCTCTAATAAAACCAGCAGTTAGTTTCATGTTCACGATACTGGCGTAGCAAGTATCAAAAATAACAAGAGCCATAGTGTCGTTATATATATATATATACAGTGGTACCTCGCTCGGGTTACGAACGCATCAGGTCACGAACAATTCAGGTTACGAACAACAACTTCGAAAATTGTATGTCTTGGATAACGAACAGTGCCTCGGATTACGAACGAAAGCGAGAGAGAGAGAGAGAGAGAGAGATGAGAGAGAGAGAGAGAGAGAGAGAGAGAGAGAGAGAGAGAGAGAGAGAGAGAGAGAGAGAGAGCAAGGTTTAACAGTGGAGACAAATGATCGCGTACAGTACAAACAGTACTACAGATGAGTTTGTGAATCTTCAGAATGAACAGCTAAGGACATTAAAGGAGGAGCAGTCGTCCGATGATGAGGAGTTAGTGACCGTTTCAACTGACAGGATGAAAGAAATTTGCAGCAAGTAGGCAGACGTCAAAGACTTCATTGTGAACCATCATCCAAGCAAACTTGTTGCTAACAGGGCAGTAAACCTGATGAATAATAACACGATGGCCCACTTCAGAAAGATTCTCCAGCAAAAGAAGCGACACATTTCCCTTGATAGTTTCTTGGTGCTGAAAGATTCCCAGTCGGCTGCCAAGAAACAGCGACAAGATACTTCTGAAATTAATGATTCAGAATAACAAAGAAATTGACAAATTTCCCATGATCGTTTTCTTGGTAATAAAGATAGACTAAACGTCTTTTGCATTACATATAATTCATTTGATTGTTTTCTTTCTCTTTATTTAATACGCGAAATACACGTATTCTTTGCGTTTTGTCAGGTAAACGACCGGATGTTAATAAAAAATAACGATACTTTCGTCTTGAAACGGATTGCCTTTATTTCATTGATTTCAATATTTCGAGTTACGAACGTTTCGGGTTACGAACCGAGTTCTGGAACAAATTAAGTTCGTAACCCGATGTACCACTGTATCGATAATCAGTCCGAAAACAATAGGCAAAATATGAAACCAATGAAAATCAAGGCAGTTATTTCCATATGAATCAATGCAATTTCAATTAATTCGTTCTAGACACTCCTAAATACATACTGGGACATATATATATATATATATATATATATATATATATATATATATATATATATATATATATATATATATATATATATATATATATATATAACGACACTATGGCTCTTGTTATTTTTGATACTTGCTACGCCAGTATCGTGAACATGAAACTAACTGCTGGTTTTATTAGAGGCATTAAAGTTGTGGTCTACGTGCACACGAAACACGAATTTGTGGTGTTATGTATCAGCTGTGTCCATATTGCGTTCTATAGCACGTCATTCCTTCACATATTGCGTTCTATAGCACGCCTTACTTCACATATTGCGTTCTATAGCACGCCATTACTTCACATAATGCGGTCTATAGCACGTCATTCCTTTACACTGGAGAACACTGGATCACAAACAGCATCTTGTCTCCCAAGTGGGCCTACTGTAGCCATAGTAAACGTCTCCGTGGTGTCGAAATGAAAGACATGGAAGGCGCAATTCCTCGAAGAAGAGGTAAGTTTCTGCCCTTTTGTTTCAAGAAATCCTAAAGAGGTCAATCCACGTGCCCTGCTTAAACAGGAAGCAAGTTAGTGGTAATCTGTTAATTACTTCTGCATCTAAGACCATCTTGAAATTGTTGCAGCGAGCGATCCCTGATAACGATAACATGTATATCCTTCTTATGGCGTGTTACCGATACCATTGGTAGACACAGTGGCACACGTTCCGTCTGTAAATGTGTTTTCTCAAAATTCGAAATTGCAAACGGCATTATGTCAATAGCATTATACGTGATTCAACAGAGACTAGTCTGTGCCACAACGTGCCGCCGTCTGGATGCCGTAACCTTGAACTGTGACCGTGTGCCTGCCACCAGAGCAGGGCTATCACGCCTTGTCGCAACCATCGGTGTCCCTTAGTGAGTTCCATTGTTCACCGTTTCCATGATACAGCTAAAAGCTGTCAGCGTATTCTTCCTGCGCCCTTCTCTATCTCCTGAAGTCCATAATGTCCCAGTTGACCTGAAAGCCACAATGTCCCAGTTAGCCCGAAACCCACAATGTCCCAGTTGAAACACTGGTCTCCTTTCTTCGTATGACGTGACACATTTACACCATTGACTTGTTCTTGTGTGGGCAATATTCTGCCTTTGGGAATGTTCTTGCTGAAGAACTTTACCAAATGTCCTGTTAGCTGTCCGAGGAATTCTCGGCATTGCAAGAAAGTCCTCTGTGATTTATTGTTTGTTGTCTGATCGGTGTCTTCGTCGTACATGATTGGCGTGCAAAAATATGAACTGACCGTGTGCATTAAAATTTTAGGAACTTCTACGGTTGCCTCTTTGCTTTTCATTGCATATCACTTTCTTTGTCCAGTACTTACTCACCGTTTTTGTCCACAAGACAAACCTCTTGCTTTTTCCATCTAACATCTGTGAATTCAGATATTAACGCTCATCATATACCTCAATTTTGTTTTCTGATTACTTAATTTTCCTCCCGATTATTTTAACTTTATGTGTTATTGTACATATTATGCTTGCCTTGGCAATAATTTGTTTTTAATATTATTTAGTCTGCCACAGTAATCTTGCCTCCATTTGTTACATCTATCAAATTTTGCCATTATTTGTTGATTTCCGTCTGTTAGCATTGCAGCGGGGAAATAACGCACCGTTGATTTTGTGTCCGCTGAGTTTCTCAATAGTCTAATCTTTGATGCATCGCACATTATCGCAGTACACAGACAAGCTATCTCGCAGACACGGAATCTGGGGAATACTGCCAATTCTCTCTGGCAGCCGGGTTTATTTGAATAGGTGGGACTCTATTAACTCAACTACTATCACATGCTGTCTTGTGGCAGTGGGTGTTCTTGACTGCGCTGAAATCGTTGCCATCTGTGCCTGGTTTGGAGGATTTACATCATTTCTGTGTGATTTATTTTATGGGCTATACGGCGCTCAGTCCCACTGGAAGTCACACATGTCCACAAATTATGTTTTATATCACACATGCCAGGAGTCACATATGTCCACAAATTATGTTTTATATCACACATGCCAGGAGTCACATATGTCCACAAATTATGGTTTATATCACATATGCCACGCGTCTCTTGGGTATTTCATATCGTTCCCCGCTGAGCTGACAGCAGCAACCGACTTACGCTTGGCTGTATGAAGATCGTCTTCCCCTGGCTTCATATCGTAGTTGGCAAGTTGTTGGCCCTGAGAAGAAATGCCAGAGAGAATAGTTCTGCGGTTCTCCCATCGCCCTGGCGGTCTGGTCACCTTTCAGTAAACACACGCTACACGTCCTTTGCAGGACGTCACGATCAACCCCAGGTTTATTTTGTAGGCAGGTTTACATTCAGTAGTTTGCCAATGCTTTCTCATCGACAAGTCAACGTATTTTTGTTTCTTACAGCAATGACCTGCGCTACATAACCGACGGGCAGGCGCCCTAGCCAATGCACTGACACAGCTGCCCATGTCTGCCTGCCTCAAACCGTGCTGGGCAGTGCACTGACACAGCTGCCCATGTCTGCCTGCCTCAAACCGTGCTGGGCAGTGCACTGACACAGCTGCCCATGTCTGCCTGCCTCAAACCGTGCTGGGCAGTGCACTGACACAGCTGCCCATGTCTGCCTGCCTCAAACCGTGCTGGGCAGTGCACTGACACAGCTGCCCATGTCTGCCTGCCTCAAACCGTGCTGGGCAGTGCACTGACACAGCTGCCCATGTCTGCCTGCCTCAAACCGTGCTGGGCAGTGCACTGACACAGCTGCCCATGTCTGCCTGCCTCAAACCGTGCTGGGCAGTGCACTGACACAGCTGCCCATGTCTGCCTGCCTCAAACCGTGCTGGGCAGTGCACTGACACAGCTGCCCATGTCTGCCTGCCTCAAACCGTGCTGGGCAGTGCACTGACACAGCTGCCCATGTCTGCCTGCCTCAAACCGTGCTGGGCAGTGCACTGACACAGCTGCCCATGTCTGCCTGCCTCAAACCGTGCTGTGCAGTGCACTGACACAGCTGCCCATGTCTGCCTGCCTCAAACCGTGCTGGGCAGTGCACTGACACAGCTGCCCATGTCTGCCTGCCTCAAACCGTGCTGGGCAGTGCACTGACACAGCTGCCCATGTCTGCCTGCCTCAAACCGTGCTGGGCAGTGCACTGACACAGCTGCCCATGTCTGCCTGCCTCAAACCGTGCTGGGCAGTGCACTGACACAGCTGCCCATGTCTGCCTGCCTCAAACCGTGCTGGGCAGTGCACTGACACAGCTGCCCATGTCTGCCTGCCTCAAACCGTGCTGGGCAGTGCACTGACACAGCTGCCCATGTCTGCCTGCCTCAAACCGTGCTGGGCAGTGCACTGACACAGCTGCCCATGTCTGCCTGCCTCAAACCTTGCTGGGCAGTGCACTGACACAGCTGCCCATGTCTGCCTGCCTCAAACCGTGCTGGGCAGTGCACTGACACAGCTGCCCATGTCTGCCTGCCTCAAACCGTGCTGGGCAGTGTACTGACACAGCTGCCCATGTGTGGCTGCCTCAAACCTTGCTGGGCAGTGCACTGACACAGCTGCCCATGTCTGCCTGCCTCAAATCGTGCTGGGCAGTGCACTGACACAGCTGCCCATGTCTGCCTGCCTCAAATCGTGCTGGGCAGTGCACTGACACAGCTGCCCATGTCTGCCTGCCTCAAACAGTACAGTGGTTGTTTACACGCCTTATGCCGGCTCTGTGGCAAAGAGGTTACCAATACAATTCTTAATCCCACATACAGAGTTCGAAAGTTGCGGGCGATATGGCAGCAGAACACTTTGCGGTGGTTTCCATGAAATGGTATGAGTGCAGGTCGTTCAGGAAGCAATATCAAACTACTGAACGTAAAACTTGCCCAGGAATCATAAAAAGCCAAAAAAAATGCTGGGGTTGACTGCTATGTTCTGTAAAGGATATGCAAGTAACAAAGGCGCATCTAGCAACTGGTCCTAGACCGAAATCTTCATAGACCAATCGGCATCGGGCAAGTGTTCGTAGCATTCGATGTGGTTCGTAGCATTCGATGTGATTCCTAGCATCACTGGGCGCATTTACTTCCCAAGAGATGTTCTAATACCCAGCGGTGTCCCGTTATCTCAGTGACTTCCATGGCTGACCGTTTCTTAATACCCAGCATTGTTAAGTTATCTTAGTGAGTTCCATGGCTGACTGTTTGCTAATACCCAGCGATGTTAAGTTATCTTAGTGAGTTCCATGGCTGACTGTTTGCTAATACCCAGCGGTGGTCCGTTATCTTAGTGAGTTCCATGGCTGACTGTTTGCTAATACCCAGCGATGTTAAGTTATCTTAGTGAGTTCCATGGCTGACTGTTTGCTAATACACAGCGGTGGTCCGTTATCTTAGTGAGTTCCATGGCTGACTGTTTGCTAATACCCAGCGGTGGTCCGTTATCTTAGTGAGTTCCATGGCTGACTGTTTGCTAATACCCAGCGGTGGTCCGTTATCTTAGTGAGTTCCATGGCTGACTGTTTGCTAATACCCAGCGGTGGTCCGTTATCTTAGTGAGTTCCATGGCTGACTGTTTGCTAATACCCAGCGGTGGTCCGTTATCTTAGTGAGTTCCATGGCTGACTGTTTGCTAATACCCAGCGGTGGTCCGTTATTTTAGTGAGTTCCATGGCTGACTGTTTGCTAATACCCAGCGATGTTAAGTTATCTTAGTGAGTTCCATGGCTGACTGTTTGCTAATACCCAGCGGTGGTCCGTTATCTTAGTGAGTTCCATGGCTGACCGTTTCCTAATACCCAGCGGTGGTCCGTTATCTTAGTGAGTTCCATGGCTGATCGTTTCCTTGATACAGCTAAAAGATGTCTGGCGTTTTCATCATGCAGTCTTCTCTATCTCATGAAGTTCACAATGTCCCAGTTGACCTGACACCCACAGTGTCCCAGTTGACCTGAAACCCACGATGTCCCGGATGAAATATATTTGTCGTCTGGATCGACTTTTGAGCGCAGGGCAATTTTCAAAATTAGTCTCGGTATGGATCTGAACCCATGACCACGTGACCGACAGGTCAACATTTAGCCACTTCTCTACTACGGCTACCCCACTTGTGGATGTTGGGCTATAGTTAGATACTTTCAGTCATTCGTGATTCTGAGTAAGGGTCGTACCATTTCTTGAATACATCATCAACCTGCTTTGCCCATCATACGAATATTGTCCCCACGTAATATGTCTGTTTATTCTTGTTTCAGCCTCTAAGTCTATGTTACCAGACACCAGCTTCTCCTTAAGTGAACGTGCTCATGCACAAGTGGCAGGGACAACTCTGAGACTGCGTAGAGCTCTTGTCATATAATATGTCTGTCAAATCTTATTCAACAATGATTGAGCGCATGCTACCCTAAACCTGTTTCTCCTTAATAAAGTTAACGTGGTCACGTGGAAGAGGCAGAAACAGCTCCGAGAAACGGGATGTCTTTATCAATAAGCCGCTTTGATTCCCACTCTTTCTGTGCTTAGCCTAACATCATTGGAAGTGAATCTTTTGAAATGCGTTTTTACATGCCTAAAATGCAATTAAATAAAACAGAGACACTCTATGAAATAAGAGGATATGTTTAAAAAAAAACAAAAAAAACTACACACAGTTATATTTAAAAACTCTAAATACCAACAGGATAACAGCAAAGATAAAGCAGACTGTTTAGTTTATAGCTTCATATAAATATCAAATTCACACCTAGTCATGGCACCCCTGGTAACCATAGCTCTTCAATGTACCTCGTGATGGAAACCGTTACTACAGTGCTTAGCGTTTATTATTATTATTATTACTCTTCTTCTTCTTCTTCTTCTTCTTCTTCTTCTTCTTCTTCTTCTTCTTCTTCTTCTTCTTCTTCTTCTTCTTCTTCTTCTTCTTCTTCTTCTTCTTCTTTATTAATTGAAAGTACATACAATGGGGAGTCTTGGTGTCCCAGTGGTTAATGCGTTTACCCGGCCAACACAGTGGTCCAAGTTCCATCCTCAAGAGAGGGAGGATGATTCTTGCTGACTAGCAGGACTATGTGGTAGAGACAGCCTCATGACCATGGGAACCTGACAATTTCCTGGGAACTCTCTGAGAGGAGAAAGTGACGAGGAATGGCACTGACCACCTCATCTCACTATCCCATAACCCAGAATATGTGAAGGCTTCATACTGCACATCCCAGTGACAGTATCTCCTATGGGAATACCTATTCCACAGAAAGATGTTTAGCTAGCATTCTGTACCCAGACACCCGCCCGTTGAAGCGTTGAGACGTCAGTATTGAATGTATGCTACAGACACATTCCATTGATGTGCCTGCAAACACACAAGCCAAGGCTGACGTTCATCCAGGTTTATGAATGCCAGGATGCGAGTCAATGTTTACACAATCAGTGGGATATGGAGAACGGTCTCGCCTATTGTAAGCAACAGATTCCAGATGAAGTTTGTTGGTTGCTTTGTTCTCCACACTAAAGAAACAGCTCTGTTTGTGATACGTGGATCTGACTGGAGATAGAGGCACAGTTTGTACAAGATTGTGGAGATTGCGTGATTGCTGCGGTTTGAGATCAGACTTCGCATGGCGTCTCAGAGACGATCTTCCTGCCTTGTGTACATGTAAACACCCACAGCCACAACTGAACACTTAGTATGTGTGTGTATATGATGTGGTGGCGCAGTAAATAGTTCAATGACGACCTACCAAACGTAGTCTGGGTTCATTCTCTAGTTTGTGCATTTGTGTTTTCAAGGGTGCTCGGTTCTTAGAGTAACCTAGCCTGCTGCATCGAGCACCAGGTCTTTGTTTAGTAAGTACACAGGGCTGGGGAAAACCGGTTACCGCACCTCATAAAGGCTTGACCGTTTGTATATGTATTCCAATCACTCATGGAAGTTAAACCCTGAACGCTTTGCTGATAAGTCAGTACATATCCAGTATGGTACCAGGAGTATCTTGTTCGGATAAATGATACATACTCTATAGTAGGTGTTATATCTTGCAGCAAAAAGTGAAGGTCAGAGAATCTGGTCTACAGTCGTCACTCGGAGGTAGAGCAAGACAGACATATAATGAGACATATAATTGTAAAGGGCACTATTAGTATGGAACTCTACGCTGGCTGTTGAAGATGAGGACTGTTAGCTTATAGGGATGTCTCGAGATGTTGGTTCTTGACTTAACTCATATCTATCAATGGTGTTCACAAATTCGCAACAAAGACCATACACCGTCACAGTACAGCATAAACAGCATTGCTTCCCAAACAGGTGTGTGATTCAGCCTCTTGAAGTCCAGTCGGCGCTAGATGGGTCACGTGGTCAGTCTCACACCCAGCGTCTGTACGAATAGAACTGTTCCCCGGGAAGGTTAACCCGGTCAACAAATGCCCGCAGAAGTCGGATGTGTGGCCTAACGGCGCAAGAACGCAGCTCTGCTGTAAACAGGCACAACGCAATCACATCCAAAAAGAAAAACTCCGGATGAACGAAGAAGAAGAAGAAGAAGAAGAAGAAGAACTGTTCCTGGCGCTCAACTGGGCGAGTGAAGCAGAAAGTCCGGGTCGGTTTCAACAAATCTGCTTCTACAAGGATTGGAAAATATGACCACTGGACAGAGGCAAGCGTATTACCCATTGTGCTAGCGAAGTTCCCATTGTGTATTTACAAAGCTTTTATAGAAGTGTTTTTCTTTCCCCTCAAAGTGTGCTATTGTTTTTTTTTTTTTTAATTTAGGGATCTGCCAAGCGTTTTAAGGTCGATCTACTTCCTCGTTGACCAGCATGTTACAGTGGGCTGGTATCTCTTGAATCTCTTGTCGCCGGGTGCAGTCCGGCCACCTAGAGTCAGCTGAGACTTACTGTTTGACAGGTAAGGTTTGATTAATAATTATCACATCGCACTTCCGGTTTCTATTTGTCCAGTAAATAATGGCCTAGCACCATATACCGTGATTATAGAGAAATGGGACCTCTCTTGTTTACCGTTTATATTATTGTTATTACTATCCTCATCATCAAGATCATGATAGGTGGACGTCTGAGTACCCAATTTATTTGCTGCATGCACGTCCATGGTACTTAGTTCGACAGACTGTTTGTCGCACAGATATACACTGTACTTAGTTCGACAGACTGTTTGTCGCACAGATATACACGATACTTAGTTCGACAGACTGTTTGTCGCACAGATATACACGGTACTTAGTTCGACAGACTGTTTGTCGCACAGATATACACGGTACTTAGTTCGACAGACTGTTTGTCGCACAGATATACACGATACTTAGTTCGACAGACTGTTTGTCGCACAGATATACACTGTACTTAGTTCGACAGACTGTTTGTCGCACAGATATACACGATACTTAGTTCGACAGACTGTTTGTCGCACAGATATACACGGTACTTAGTTTGACAGACTGTTTGTCGCACAGATATACACGGTACTTAGTTCGACAGACTATTTGTGGCACAGACATACACGGTAGTTAGTTCGCCAGACAGTTTATCGCACAGACATGCACGGTACTTAGTTCGCCAGACTGTTTTTCGCGCAGATATACTTGGTAGTTAGTTCGCCAGACTGTTTGTGGCAGAGACATACATGATACTTAGATGGTACATAGTTTGCCAGACTGTTTGTCGCATAAACGTGCATGGTACTAAGTTCGCTACACTGTTAGTTGCACAGATATGCATGGCGCTTAGTTAGACTCTTTGGAGCATGGATACTCACAGCACTTCGTTTATCAGACTATTTGGTGCAAGGATGCGCATTTCGCTGACACAAATGACGTGTAGTGTGCCTATCAGAAACCATAGCTACCACCCGTCACTTTCTCTTAAGTCTGACCCCAAGGTAACCGACAACTGCTAGTAGATGTACCACTCCATCCACAAGTCTGACCCCAAGGTAACCGACAACTGCTAGTAGATGTACCACTCCATCCACAAGTCTGACGCCGAGGTCACCGACAACTGCTAGTAGATGTACCACTCCATCCACAAGTCTGACGCCAAGGTCACCGGCAACTGCTAGTAGATGTCCCACTCCATCCACAAGTCTGACGCCAAGGTCACCGGCAACTGCTAGTAGATGTCCCACTCCATCCACAAGTCTGACGCCAATATCACCGATAACTGCTAGTAGATGTACCACTCCATCCACAAGTCTGACGCCAAGGTCACCGGCAACTGCTAGTAGATGTCCCACTCCATCCACAAGTCTGACGCCAAGATCACCGGCAACTGCTAGTAGATGTACCACTCCATCCACAAGTCTGACGCCAAGGTCACCGGCAACTGCTAGTAGATGTCCCACTCCATCCACAAGTCTGACGCCAAGGTCACCGGCAACTGCTAGTAGATGTCCCACTCCATCCACAAGTCTGACCCCAGGGTAACCGACAACTGCTAGTAGATGTACCACTCCATCCACAAGTCTGACCCCAGGGTAACCGACAATTGCTAGTAGATGTCCCACTCCATCCACAAATCTGACACAAAGGTCACCGACAACTGCTAGTAGATGTACCACTCCATCCACAAGTCTGACCCCAAGATCACCGACAACTGCTAGCAGATGTCCCACTCCATCCACAAGTCTGACCCCAAGGTCACAGACAACTGCTAGCAGATGTCCCACTCCATCCACAAGTCTGACCGCAAGGTCACCGACAACTGCTAGCAGATGTCCCACTCCATCCACAAGTCTGACCGCAAGGTCACCGACAACTGCTAGTAGATGTACCACTCCATCCACAAGTCTGACACAAAGGTCACCGACAACTGCTAGCAGATGTCCCACTCCATCCACAAGCCTGACCCCAAGTTCACCGACAACTGCTAGTAGATGTACCACTCCATCCACAAGTCTGACCCCAAGATCACCGACAACTGCTAGCAGATGTCCCACTCCATCCACAAGCCTGACCCCAAGTTCACCGACAACTGCTAGTAGATGTACCACTCCATCCACAAGTCTGACCCCAAGGTCACCGACAATTGCTAGTAGATGTACCACTCCATCCACAAGTCTGACCCCAGGGTAACCGACAATTGCTAGTAGATGTACCACTCCATCCACAAGTCTGACCCCAAGGTCACCGACAATTGCTAGTAGATGTACCACTCCATCCACAAGTCTGACCCCAAGATCACCGACAACTGCTAGCAGATGTCCCACTCCATCCACAAGCCTGACCCCAAGTTCACCGACAACTGCTAGTAGATGTACCACTCCATCCACAAGTCTGACCCCAAGGTCACCGACAACTGCTAGTAGATGTCCCACTCTATCCCCAAGTCTGACCCCAAGGTCACCGACAATTGCTAGTAGATGTACCACTCCATCCACAAGTCTGACCCCAAGATCATCGACAACTGCTAGTAGATGTACCACTCCATCCCCAAGTCTGACGCCAAGGTAACCGTCAACTGCTAGTAGATGTACCACTCCATCCCCAAGTCTGACGCCAAGGTAACCGTCAACTGCTAGTAGATGTACCACTCCATCCCCAAGTCTGACGCCGAGGTAACCGTCAACTGCTAGTAGATGTACCACTCCATCCACAAGTCTGACGCCAAGGTAACCGTCAACTGCTAGTAGATGTACCACTCCATCCACAAGTCTGACGCCGAGGTAACCGTCAACTGCTAGTAGATGTACCACTCCATCCACAAGTCTGACGCCAAGGTAACCGTCAACTGCTAGTAGATGTACCACTCCATCCACAAGTCTGACGCCAAGGTAACCGTCAACTGCTAGTAGATGTACCACTCCATCCACAAGTCTGACGCCAAGGTAACCGTCAACTGCTAGTAGATGTACCACTCCATCCCCAAGTCGCCCGGCAGATAATCACAGAGCTGTAACGTGATAACCAGACATTGTGAACCGTATCGATTTCAAGACTTTGAAAAAACAAAACATGTTTGTGACAGCTGATATAATCTGCAGCCTCGACTCACACCGTCATGGGCTGTCGTTGGGTTACATGCTGTATTGATCTGTCCTCTAGTTCTAGTCTGTGTTTTACAGTAATGAACTGCCTCCTAGTTGTTGTTTTCCTATAGCAATGAACTGTTTTCTAGCAAACCTGATTAGCTATCTCAGCATCATTTGGCAGGTTCTGTTCAGGGCGTCCATCTCATCACTGATCAGCGAAAGTGTTCTACATCCTCTGCCATTTTCCCTGCCTCGTTGGCCCTCATGTCCGAGGTGCCTTTAATGTCGTGTGGTCACTGTCTGTGCTGAAGAGTGTCTTAACGAAATTCAGTAAAACTCCTTAACAGATAAGGTGTCCAGGGTGTGACATTCTTTCAACAAACCTGAAGCAGGAAAACTCAACGGCAAATCAAAAAGGACTTAAGACCGGCAAATAAAATCATTTCTCGTGTAATGTTTTCAAACAGTCAATCCGTAGTATACATGATAATGACATACGAGTAATCAATCGTTGAAACACTAGACCTTCTAATTGATTCCTGCCGTTATCCTTCAGTCATTCCTTATCAACATAGGTTTGACCTTGCCGTAATATATATCTAGTCTCAGCTGGATCTGTTGCCTTCGTTCTATTCTTTTCAGGCTCCTATATCTTTCCTACTTTGGACGTTGTCCTCTGCCATCAATGTTGGCCATAATGATGTCATATTGCTCTTCAATATTCTTTTCCAAGTTCGAGACAATTTTCACTGCGCTGCTTCACTGTTGGAATCCCTGATCTGACTGCCGTAACTATTGATCAACAAAGCTGACGTGATGCGCTAGTCTCTTAGTTATATCCGCGTTTCTGATTGAGAGTTCTGCTCCTTCTGTTTTTGGTGTCATGAGCTATGCTGCGACTTGGCAGTCTGGCTGCTAGATCCCTGCCTCTTCTCCCAGCAACCACGCCAACCACCACGGCTGTGTTCAAAACCCTGGAGTCAAATATTGTCAAAGTATTTCAGTTGCCCAGACATGATGTTGACGGGCCGCTGTACTTCCATGTGCAAACCAAGTAAGATGTGAATATTGTCAAAGTAATTTAGTTTCTCAGACATGATGTTCTCGGGCCGCTGTGTTTCCATGTGCAGACCTTGTAGAATGTGAATATTTCTCTTCTTCTTAGTCAATAGTATTCTAAGACTTGGTTCTGTTATATTGAAATTCAAATGTCGCGATTTTTTTCTGTAGCAATTGAGACAAGGTTCAAAACCCACAGCCGTACATTGTCACATAAAATGTATGTGTTCTCGAGAAGTTTACAGTCACTTATCGGTGTTGTGCTTCGGGATCTTAGGTAATTATTTAATTAGTCGCGGCTCCAACTTCACAGCAAAGGGTCGTCCCTTTATGCTCCGCTACTGTGCCAGTGAATACCACACAAAAAGCTCCTCACTGCCCCATGTGAAAAGCGGAACAGACAGGGATCTCGACAAACAAACATCCCGCACAGGTATTTAATACTGTTGAACCTCTGCTTTTGTTGTGACAAGCCTGCCTCTGACATGTTTTTTAATAGTTCCCTTTGTTGCTGACTGTGGAGACAAGATAGTCAAAGTCTGTGACATGTTCACATTCTTCCTTGTTGGTGATCACTTGACATATAGTTTTGTCTGCAGGCATATTTTTGTTGTTGTTGAAAGTTCAGAAAAAAGAAGTCTATTCAACAAGAAGTTGATCCCCCTGTGCTGTGACAAACGGGGTAATCTCATCTAATCCTTCATTTGTGGGGAGATTGTGTTGTTGACTGCTCGTTGTTCAATAATCATCTATCCTCTAGTTTTCTAGCAGTTAATGATTAGTCCGGTTTTCCCATGTTACTGTATGTGTGTGCGTACGTGCGTGCTGATGTGTGTGTGTGCGCGCGCGCGCGCTTGCGTGTATATCAAACTACAATTTGTATAAAATATGTCTTCAATATTTTTACAGTCATGACTAGCTGTCTAGTCTATTATCTGTAATGATCTGCCGTCTTAATTCGGTTGTCATCTCTAATCGGCAGGTTTCCCTATAATTGTCTGCCATGTAATGTTTAGCTGGCATGTTGAGTCGTCAGGCTTCCCTATAATTGTTTGCCGTGTAATGTTTAGCAGACATGTTGAGTCGTCAGGTTTACCTATAATTGTCTGCCGTGTAATGTTTAGCTGGCATGTTGAGTAGTCAGCCTTCCTTATATTTGTCTGCCGTGTAATGTTTAGCTGGCATGTTGAGTCGTCAGGCTTCTCTATAATTGTCTGCCGTGTAATGTTTAGCTGGCATATTGAGTCGTCAGGCTTCTCTATAATTGTCTTCCGTGTAATGTTTAGCAGACATGTTGAGTCGTCAGGCTTCCCTATAATTGTCTGCCGTATAATATTTAGCTGGCATGTTGAGTCGTCAGGCTTCTCTATAATTGTCTGCCGTGTAATGTTTAGCTGGCATGTTGAGTCGTCAGGCTTCTCTATAACTGTCTGCCGTGTAATGTTTAGCTGGCATATTGAGTCGTCAGGCTTCCCTATAATTGTCTGCCGTATAATGTTTAGTTGGCATGTTGAGTCGTCACGCTTCCCTATAATTGTCTGTCGTCTAATGTTTAGCTGGCATGTTTAGTTGTCAGGTTTTCCTATAATTGTCTGCCATCTAAATTTGGTTGCGATGTTTAGCTGTCAGGTCAAGATGCTTTAATTTCACGTTTTTATTATGATGCTCCACAGTCTAGTGTTTATTGTATCGCTTTCGTTTTTTTTTTTTTTAATGTAATGTTCTGTCTTTTTTTAATGTCATGCTCTAATGTCTATTTCTATTGTTGTGCTCTAATGTCTAGTTTTTATTGTAATGCTCCAATGTCGAGTTTTTACTGTATTGCTCTAATGTCTAGGTTTGATTAATTTGCTCTAATGTACATGTTTGGTTGTATTGCTCTAATGCCTAGTTGTTACTGTAATGATCTCTCGAATGTTTATTGTAATGGTATAATGAGCGCCGTCGGTCAAATGTCCAACGCCTGTCATCGTCGTCAGCCAACAGACTTGCCATGCATTCATCCGTGCATTCAGGCCTTCAAAATGTGATGGCCTAATTAAGCCACCGTTGAGTGACCGGCGCTGGGACGTAGGGGATGGTGAAACTGCGTGTCACAACACACCCAGTCCAGGGCTCGACATCAGCAGCCGGCCATTTGAAAGCAGGACGCTTTGCGTTGACTTCGATGATATGAGGCGTTGGCCGAATGGCAAACTACTGAACGTAAACTACCTAGTGTTTTACATAGCTAGCATATGCTGGGCTGAATGCAACGTCCTGTAGAAGGGCATGCATTTAACTTAACGGTGTAGTTATTACACGCTAACATAGTTTTTTGGTTAACGGGTTTAAGGGTGAGAACATCGACTGAGTTTTATCCTTCATAGCTGTGTCTTTCCGCAGTGCGGCCTGCCGACAGCAACGCAGCTTCTTGGTCTGCTAATCTGTCGAGTTTCCATACTTTTATGATCTGCACTGTAAATTTCTTGGCTATGCTAATCTGTCGAGTTTCCATACTTTTATGATCTGCACTGTGAATTTCTTGGTTATGCTAATCTGTCGAGTTTCCATACTTTTATGATCTGCACTGTGAATTTCTTGGTTATGCTAATCTGTCGAGTTTCCATACTTTTATGATCTGCACTGTGAATTTCTTGGTTATGCTAATCTGTCGAGTTTCCATACTTTTATGATCTGCACTGTGAATTTCTTGGTTATGCTAATCTGTCGAGTTTCCATACTTTCATGATCTGCACTGTTAATTTCTTGGATATGCTAATCTGTCGAGTTTCCATACTTTTATGATCTGCACTGTTAATTTCTTGGATATGCTAATCTGTCGAGTTTCCATACTTTTATGATCTGCACTGTTAATTTCTTGGTTATGCTAATCTGTCGAGTTTCCATACTTTTATGATCTGCACTGTTAATTTCTTGGATATGCTAATGTGTCTAGTCTCCTTACTGTCGTGACCTGCACTGTTAATGTCTTGGTTATCCTAATCTGTCTAGTTTCCTTACTGTCACGACTTGCACTATTTTTTTTTTTTTTGCCCAGGCAGCGCCGTTAGGTTACTCTTTTTCGATTTCCAACTCCCAAGGGATTTTTTTTACGTGCTCAACAATACACACGGGCGTACGATCTCACTACCCAGAGACCAGGGGAAATTTTATTACTGGAAGTCCAGGTGGATTTTTTAAATAAATCCCGGTCCACAATGGGGCCTGAACCCGGGACCTCCAGCACTCGAGGCGGACACCATACCTCGAGACCACTCATCCCCCATCCTAGTCTCCTTACAGACATGACCTGCACTGTTAATGTCTTGGTTATACTAATCTGTCTAGTCTCCTTACTGTCATGACCTGCACTGTTAATGTCTTGGTTATACTAATCTGCCTAGTCTCCTTACTGTCATGACCTGACATGACCTGCACTGTTAATGACCAGACATGACCTGCACTGTTAATGTCTTGGTTATACTAATCTGTCTAGTCTCCTTACTGTCATGACCTGCACTGTTAATGTCTTGGTTATACTAATCTGCCTAGTCTCCTTACTGTCATGACCTGCACTGTTAATGTCTTGGTTATACTAATCTGTCTAGTCTCCTTACTGTCATGACCTGCACTGTTAATGTCTTGGTTATACTAATCTGTCTAGTCTCCTTACTGTCATGACCTGCACTGTTAATGTCTTGGTTATACTAATCTGTCTAGTCTCCTTACTGTCATGACCTGCACTGTTAATGTCTTGGTTATACTAATCTGTCTAGTCTCCTTACAGTCATGACCTGCACTGTTAATGTCTTGGTTATACTAATCTGTCTAGTCTCCTTACTGTCATGACCTGCACTGTTCATGTCTTGGTTATACTAAACTGTCTAGTCTCCTTACTGTCATGACCTGCACTGTTAATGTCTTGACTACCTTTATGTTCACATCCGTGGTGTTTGTGACATCATTTGGTGACTTGCCTTACACTGTTTGGTCAAGCCTGTGGCTCATTACATCCGACGTACACTGTTTGGTCAAGCCTGTGGCTCATTACATCCGACGTCGATAAGACATTTTTCGGGTTTACTTTCCCTAGCCCACTCCGTAGCGAAGGAGTTAAGGGCACAGTTCGTAATTCCGTATACCCGCGTTCGAAACACAGCTGCAAACGATTTGGCAGCAAATTGCCTTGCGTTTTTTTAACGAAATGGTATGGGTGCCGGTCGTTCAGAAAGCAATGGCAAACTACTGAACGTAAACTTGCCAAGAGATCACAGTAACAAAATTGCTGGTGTTGACTGCGACGTCCTGTAAAGGATATGCAACTATTTTTACTTTCTCTAGCCTGTGACTATTCCTAATCTACCTACCAGGCAGCAGGTTTGTGTCTCTCTTCGCCTAGTTCCTGTCCATTGACCTGTCTGACATGGGAGACCCTACCAGTAGCTACGCTACTGTCGGCATAACTCTTAGGGTCATTGGAACATACGGGAGTCTCCGTGGGGAAGTGGTCAAGCCGTTTGACTCGGGCTCCGACGGTTGTGGGTTCGATTCCTGGCCGCGTCCTTTGATTCAAGAGTTAAATTTTTCGGAGACTCCTGTCGGCCGTCGCTAGAGCTACGGAGTTCGTGCTTTGTGCGACGCTTTCCGCGCTGCGGAAAGAGAACGAGCCACATGGGATAAAACCCGGTACAATGAAGTCGACCCTGTTGACTTTTAAGCGACTTTTTAAAGTCAGTGGAACATACAAGCCCTTCTAGCTCTGGGAACTGGGAACATGGCAGACATTGGTCGTGTAAAGCGTGCATAAAGAAAGTGAGTTAATTCGCTGTCATTCTGGGAACTGGGAACATGGCAGACATTGGTCGTGTAAAGCGTGCATAAAGAAAGTGAGTTAATTCGCTGTCATTCCTGGTTAGGGGAGACGATTATTACGTCAGAGAGACGCCTGGCATGGTACACGCGATGTATCTGTGTAGTGTTGGCAGTGCACGGTGTGTACACACCAAGGCAGCACGACATACCTATAGACTGCCATTTCAATGACGGTCACGATAAAGACTGGCTGGTACTTGTTGATGTTTCCATGGAGTCAGGTAGGCTGGGCTGCCGTGTGCTGTGTTTAGGTGAAATTAATCAAAGCATTGCATGCCTTATATATATATAATTATCGCGGGACAGTCATAACATCTGATGGAAGGTATCTTATAGAATTTACAAGAAGAAACTCTTTGGCAAAGGTTGCCTTATGTAAGATGGAAAATATACTGACCAATAAAAAGGTGTCAAATACAGTGAGGAAAAGAGTGTTGAAGAACCTATTCTGTTATATTGGGGAACACGTGGACAATAAACAGAAAAGCTGAAAAATATTCAGTGGAAATGTGGTATTTGAGGAAGATGCGAAGAATGCCGTTGATGGACAGAAAAACTGCATGAGGCACTTCTTCAAAAAAAAAACAACAACAACAACGAACAATGTAAAGTAATTAGTGTAACCGCATAGCGAGATGATGGAGATAAAACACAACGCTGAATGCTCATGGGCCACAGAAGAAGAAAGACTAAGAAGACAAAGAGAGTCTCATCTTATCTCAACGGTTAACAAGAAAAGAAAAGGTTTAAGAAAGAAGAAATGCAGGACTTTAGCGGGGAACTATGCCTTAATGCATATTCCAGACTATGAATCACTGAGGTGGGCTGGACCAGCATGAATGGATGGAACAAACAATGACTAACATCACTTGAACAGCAAAAACTACACATAACACATCATTTATAACAAAGATTAGATAAACACGATAAGAATAATATACATGAGTCTTTATTTTGCCCAGTCCTGTAGCACATATCCTAAACTGTGCGGATGCAAAGTTGTAATTTCTTATGAACAAGACAATCAGCGTTTCACATCACATGCAATTGTATAGGCAGTCTGCCGCATATACCCAGACCTCTGCCCGTTGTGGCCGAGCCTACAGGGTGCTCCCAACACCCTGCTACGATACCTATACAGCCGGCTGACCAGGACCGGACAACGGAGAGACCATCAATTGGGAAATAACAGAAACACAACTCTAAATCTGAGGATGATCCTTACAGAGCGGAGACGGGACTCAACATCCTGAGACACACAATACAACACTATGGATCCATGTAGTTTACAGCGGAAATCAGTGGACTGAGCTACAGATATTATCAAACCCCTGTGCCTCAGCCAGGTCCAATATTGTGCCTAATGGCACCAGAGAAAGTCACGTCCCCAAACTGACCGGGACACATTACTGTAGCAAGACCACAACTTCAAAAATAGAAGTCTAAACATGAGTGTGAACAGCTCAAACAGCAAATCAGACTAGAAACTGTCACCTTAAACATACAGGCATAAACTAAGGTATGGAAAGCTTGACTATGGATCAGTTAGGAGGGAAAAGAAAAAATGGGTTAAAAGGAACACCCATAAAAAAAAAAAACCAGGAATGTTCCTCCCCATTATTACGATTGGAGAGTCACATCCTCCAGCGTCTTACGGGGATGCTTCTCACTGCAGGCCATGATCTGCAAATTCTCTTCACTCTATGTTTCGCGTCTTCACATGTTTATGCACCTGAATAAATGTATATGACACGGCCTGGTCACACTTGCTGCCCCTATATGTTCTTGCATGGAGATGGTGTGAGGGGGGCAGTTTCATTCCACCTCCGGACTTGGGGTTGATTCGCCCGCCTACAGCGGAGGCTGCAACAGAACTGTACTGCTGGGTCAAAATCCGCGCCAATTTTTGGCCGGGTAAATTATCTAGCGTGCCCCAGCTAAGCAACAAGTTCTGGAAATTACATCAGCTCCGCATCGTCATTATTGAGGGCCGCGCATAGCGACTTCATTAGAAAACAATAGAAATAGTCAACATTTTATGGCATGTTAAGGGAAGAAATAAACTAGCTGGCAAAACTGGAGATAGAAGAGCCAGGCGAGGATAACAATATGTATGACCTGGCCACATGGCATAATCTGGACAAGAACATAAGCCTGACCCCAGACTGGTGGTCTCGTGAGAATGCAAACCCTGACCTTCCACACTGCGACATGTGGAACATCAGTATCCTAAATGATTGGCAGCTCACGAAAAAAAAAGAAGGATGGAAACAGACATGATCACCTAGGCCACAGTGAGACATGTTGAACATCGGTGTCAAAAATGATTGGCAGGTCACGAAAAAGAAGAGTGGAGACAGACGTGATCACCAAGGCCACACTGAGACAGGTGGAACATCAGTATCAGAAATGATTGGCAGCTCACTAGACAGACATGATCACCAAGGTGAAACATCAGTATCAGAAATGATTGGCAGCTCACTAGACAGAAGGGTGGAGACAGACATGATCAACAAGGTGAAACATCAGTATCAGAAATGATTGGCAGCTCACTAGACAGAAGGGTGGAGACAGACATGATCAACAAGGTGAAACATCAGTATCAGAAATGATTGGCAGCTCACTAGACAGAAGGGTGGAGACAGACATGATCAACAAGGTGAAACATCAGTATCAGAAATGATTGGCAGCTCACTAGACAGAAGGGTGGAGACAGACATGATCAACAAGGTGAAACATCAGCATCAGAAATGATTGACAGCTCACTAGACAGAAGGGTGGAGACAGACATGATCAACAAGGTGAAACATCAGCATCAGAAATGATTGGTAGCATAATGTAATCTGGACAAGAGCACACAACTGGTCCAATCTCTTATCGACGTGGCACGTGATGATGATGAGGAATTTGTAACTGAGATCTTACTTTTAAAGATATGAGAAACTTTTACATGTTGCTGACTGTTACAATGTCCATTCCATGTCTTCTTCTTACTTATATCGCACACCTGCATGACCTATTAGTTTGGTACATATCTTTCCAAAGAAGCGACAGACAGCTTTCTTTGATCATGTGATGAGAAGATAGCATTGGAGAATACTGTGACCACTGGACAGATCAAAAGGAAGAGAGGTAGAGGCCGATCAAGAGAAGTGAAACTAGATTGAGACGGTGGCGTGGAGGAATATTATCAACAGAGTTGATTCAGAAACACCAGAGACCGAAATGTGTGGAGAACCATGAACGCCCACACCAGCATGCAGGGCACCTGACAACGATGATTATGATGATATATCAAGATCACAAGAATTTGAATATTCTTCACAGGGAGAACTGTCGCTGGTTGTGTAGGAAATAAGCGGGTTGTCGGGTCACTCACATGGTGGTGCGTGTGACAACCAGCGGGTTGTCGGATCGCTCACATGGAGCCACGTGTGACAACCAGCGTGGTATTAGGTCGTTCAAATGGATGCACGTGTGACAACCAGCGTTAGGTCGCTCAATTCTATGTGCGTACCGTGGTGAAAGTGTTACGGACGCAGTTCGTAATCCCGCATGCCGCGTTCGGAACACAGCTGCGTTGGTTTTTTGTTAATGAAATGGCAAGGGTGCCGGTCGTCCAGAAAGCAATGTCAAACTACTTAACGTAAACTTGCCCAGAATCCCAAACAGCCAAAAATGCTGGGGTTGACTGCTACGTCCAAAAAAAAAGGATAATTTAGGAAGACAGGGAAAAAAAGGGGGGAAAACAACGATAGGGAGGGGACAGACAGAAGAGAGCAGACAGAAGCAGACAGACAGAGGGAAAACAGACAGATAGCAGGCAGACAGATACAGGGAGCAGACAGAAGGAAAAAAAAGCAACAGACAGAAGCGGGGACAGAAGACAAAGACAGAAGGAGGAAAAACAGATAGGGAGGGAGCAGAAACAGAAGGGGTAGCAGACAAACAGGAGCAAAAGGGAAAATAGGGAGGACAGAAGCAGTAAAAAAAAAAGACAGACGAGGGAGAAAAAACAGATAGGGAGGGGCAGGAAAAAACAGATACAGGTAGCAGACAGACAGAAAGCAGGGAGGAAAAAAGATAGGGAGGGACAGACAGAAGGGAGCAGACAGAAGCAGACAGACAGAAGCGGGGAGCAGACAGAAGATAGGCAGGTAGCAACAGACAGATAGGGAGGGAGCAGACAGAAGAGAGCAGACAGAAGCAGACAGACGGGGGGAAAGAAAAAAAAAACGAAAAAAGAAGACAGACAGAAAAGCAGTCAGACAGAAAAAAAAAAAACGGGGAGCAACAGACAGATAGGCAGAAACAGACAGACAGATAGGGAGGGAGCAGACATACAGACAGACAGATAGCAGTAGCAGACAGAAGCAAGGGCAGACAGAACAGACAGACAGATAGCAGACAGACAGATAGGGAGGGAAAAGACAGAAGGGAGGGGAAAACAGACAGATAGGGAGGGACAGACAGAAAAGATAGGCAGTAAGCAAACAAAAAAGCAGGGACAGCAGAAGCAATACAGGGTAAGCAGACAGACAGATAGGGAGGGAAACCCGAAGCAGACAGACAGATAGGGGCAAAAACAGAAAAAAGGAGGCAGACAGACAGACAGAAGAAGGAAAAGCAGACAGAAGAAGTAAGGGGGAGAAACAAAGCAGACAGAAGCAATAAAACCCCGAAGAAAAAAAAAATAAACAGAAAAACCCGACAGATAGGGGAGGTAAAACCCGAAGCAATACAGAAAAAACCAGTAAGAATAAGGGGGAAAAAAAAGGGCCCGAAGCAGAAGCAGTAGCAAACAGACAGAAAAGGGGAGGTAGCAAACAGACAGATAGGGAGTAGCAGACAGAAGCAGGAGAACAGACAAACAACGAAGGGAGGGACCAAAAACAGATAGCAGGGAGCAGACAGAAGCAGACAAAGTAAGCAGACAGACAGAAGGCAGCAGGTAGCAGACAGACAGATGGGAGGGACAGACAGAAGCAGACACAGGTAGCAGAAAAAAGGGGCAGACAGACAGATAGGGAGGGAGCAGACAAAGATACGGTACAAAACAGATAGGGAGTAAACAGATAGGGAGGGAGCAGACAGAAGATAGGCAGGTAGCAGACAGACAAAAGGGAGGGAGCAGACAGGGGAGGGACCAAAAACAGATACAGGGCAGACAGAAGAAAGGGGAGGCCAAAAAAAAAAAAAAATAGAAAGACAACAGATAGGGAGGGAGCAGACAGACAGACAGATAGGGAGGGACAGACAGAAAAAGAAAAGAAGACAACAGATAGGGGGAAAAAAACAGACAGAGGGAGGGACAACAACAGATACAGGTAGCAGACAGACAGATAGGCAGGTAGCAGACAGACAGATAGGCAGGTAGCAAAGCAGACAGACAGGGAGGGAGCCAGACAGATAGGGAGGGAGCAGAAACCGAAAGAGGGAGCAGACAGAAGCAATAGGCAGGAAGACAGACAGACAGATAGGGAGTAGCAGACAGACAAAACAGAAGGCAAGGGAGCAGACAGACAGACAGATAGACAGTAGCAGACAGACAGACAGGCAGGTAAACAAGACAGACAGAAAGGCAAGGGAGCAGACAGAAAGAAGATAGGCAGTAAACAAAGACAGACAGATAAACAGGGAGCAGACAGAAACAAGTAGGCAGTAAACAGAAGCAGACAGATAAGGGAGTAGCAGACAGAAAAAAGACAGGCAGGTAAACAAAACAGACAGAAATAGGCAGTAGCAGACAGAAAAAAAAACAGACAGGCAAATAGCAGACAGAAGAAGTAGGCAGTTAGCAGAAAACAGACAGATAGGCAGGTAGCAGACAGACAGATAGGCAGGTAGCAGACAGACAGACAGATAGGCAGGTAGCAGACAGACAGATAGGCAGGTAGCAGACAGACAGACAGGCAGGTAGCAGACAGACAGACAGATAGGCAGGTAGCAGACAGACAGACAGATAGGCAGGTAGCAGACAGACAGACAGATAGGCAGGTAAGAAGACAGACAGATAGGCAGGTAGCAGACAGACAGATAGGCAGGTAGCAGACAGACAGACAGACAGAAACAGACAGGCAGGTAGCAAAGACAGAAAATAGGGAGGGAGCAGACAGAAGAAGATAGGCAGGTAGCAGACAGACAGACAGACAGACAGATAGGCAGGTAGCAGACAGACAGATAGGCAGGTAGCAGACAGACAGACAGATAGGCAGGTAGCAGACAGAAACAGTAGGCAGGTAGCAGAGCAGACAGATAGGGAGGGACAGACAGAAAAGGGAGGGACAGACAGAAGAAGATACAGGTAGCAGACAGACAGAAGGCAGGTAGCAGACAGACAGACAGACAGGCAGGGAGCAGACAGGCAGGGAGCAGACAGAAGAAGACAGACAGAAGGAGGGAGCAGACAGACAGACAGACAGGCAGGTAGCAGACAGACAGAAGAAGACAGACAGAAGGGAGGGAGCAGACAGACAGACAGACAGAAGAAGACAGGCAGGTAGCAGAAAAAGACAGATAGGGAGTAGCAGACAGACAGATAGGCAGGTAGCAGACAGACAGATAGGCAGGTAGCAGACAGACAGATAGGCAGGTAGCAGACAGACAGATAGGCAGGTAGCAGACAGACAGATAGGCAGGTAGCAGACAGACAGATAGGCAGGGAGCAGACAGAAAAGGGAGGGAGCAGACAGGCAGGGACAGACAGAAGAAGACAGACAGAAGGGAGGGAGCAGACAGAAGAAGACAGCAGGTAGCAGACAGACAGAAAAGAAGACAGACAGAAGGGAATAGCAGACAGACAGACAGACAGAAGAAGACAGGCAGGTAGCAGCAGACAGAAGATAGGGAGGTAGCAACAGACAGACAGATAGGCAGGTAGCAGACAGAAGACAGATAGGCAGGTAGCAGAAAACAGACAGATAGGCAGGTAGCAGACAGACAGACAGATAGGCAGGTAGCAGACACAGACAGACAGGCAGGTAGCAGACAGACAGACAGATAGGCAGGTAGCAGACAGACAGAAGATAGCAGGTAGCAAAGACAGACAGATAGGGAGGGAGCAGACAGAAACAGTAGGCAGTAGCAGACAGACAGAAGGGAGGGAGCAGACAGACAGACAGACAGACAGACAACAGAAGAAGACAGACAGAAAAGGACAGACAGAAAGCAAAGACAGCAGATAGGAGGGAGCAAAGCAGAAGGCAGGTAGCAGACAGACAGATAGGCAAGTAGCAGACAGACAGATAGGCAGGTAGCAGACAGACAGATAGGCAGGTAGCAGACAGATAAGAAGGAAAATAAGCAAGTACAGACAGATAAGAAAGGGTGGGCAAAAACAAAAATAAGCAAGTACAGACAGATAAGCAAGTACTAGACAGATAAAGCAATTAGCAGCCCGTTTAAGAAATTTAGCAGAAAGTTTTTAAGGGCCAAGTAGCAGACAGATAAGCAAGTAGCAGACAGATAAGCAAGAAAGAAGAAAAAAAGAATTAAGCAATTTAGCAGACAGATAAGCAAGTACAAGACGGGAAAAGAAAAGGGGGTGGGCCAAGGGACGGGGATAAAAGCAAGAAAACAGACAGATAAAAAAAAAGACAGAAAAAAAAATTTGGCAGACAAAATAAGTTTAGCAGACAGATAAAGCAAAAGTGGGCAGCCAGATAAGCAATTTTACAAGACGGGGGAAATTAAGCAAGGGGGGGGGGCCGGGGGGGACAGATAAAGTAGCAGACGGGGATAAGAAAGGGGGTCGGGAAATAGCAAAGTAGCAGACAGAAAAGGAAATTTGGGCAGGGGGGGGAAAGCAAGTAGCGGGGGGGGGGGACAGAAAGGAAGTCTAAAACAGAAAGAAAAGGGCTAGAAAAAAAAAGTAAAGAAAAATTAACAAAAAACCAGACAATAAAAGAAAAGAAAAAAGAAGAAGCGGGGACGGGAAAGGGAAAAGTCCCGGGACAGAAAGAAATAAAACAGATAGGGGAAGTACCGGCGGGATAACCCCGGTTTAGGGTAAGGTATTTGGGCGGGAAAGGGGTAAAAAAACAAGTAGCAGACAGATAACCCAAGTACCAGAAGGCAGGCCAAGCCCAAGAAAAGCAAAACTTTTTAACGGGCACGGGGGAAAACGGGGAAACAGGCAGGCAACGGGCAGGAAAGAGGCTTTGGAGAGACAACCCCGGGCCCAAAAAAAGAAAAAGGGAACAGACCCCAGGAAAGGTTCCGGGAAAAGCAAAAAAAGCAGGCTTTACCGGCAGATGGGCCCGGTTTTTTGGGGCGGGACGGGAAAAACCCGGGGGGCAGACGAAGGGGCCCAGACAGAAGGAAAGCCCGGACAGGAACAAAATAACAGGCAGGAAAAGAAAAAACAGTTGGGCAACAGAACCCAAGGAAGACAAAAACAAAAAAGGGGAGGTAGCAGATAGGCAAGTAGCAGACGGACAAATCCGTGCGGGACACAGCAGGCAATGGAGAGAGACGGGACAAAAGGGAAAAAACAAGGCAGGTACTAAACAAACGGAAAAACAAGTGACTTTTTAAACGAAACCCGACAAGAAAGTGGGGAACACCCCGGTAAGTCCAGACAACGGCAGTGGGGGGGCCAAACAGACAGACAGAAAGAACAACCCGCCCTACATAAAACCCTCAACTTTTTTATAGTTTTTTTTTTTTTTTTTTGGATTTGGTTTTTTGTTTGTTTTTTTTTTTTTTTTTTTTTCCCCTTTTTTTTTTTAAATTTTCTCCCCTTTTTTTTTTTTTAGGTCCCAACTGTTTTTTTTTTTTTTCCCTTCTTCCTCCCCCTTCCCTCCTCCCCCTCCCAAAATACGTGCTTTAAATATATGATGATGATGATAAAAGGGAATCCCCGAACCAAAACGCTAGGGAAATGGGGGGGGAAAATGACGTGACTACCTGAATCGTCAAAACGGCAATCATAAATAAATTTGCCGTGCCGGCTGGGCGTAGGCGTTCATGGCCTTCCGTAGATCTCGGTCTTTGGTTTTCTGGATCAACTCTGCTGCTGATTTTCCCCCCATGCCCACGGCAATATCAATAACAATTCATTTTTTATGTGTAAGGAAGTTATCTACAGTCGTGTAGAAAGGGGAAAAACAATCAAAGGAAGGACCGGAAAAAAACAGAACCTAGACGAGTATGAATTCGGAATGGCGAACTCCCTCCTCCTCTTTTTCTCCTCCCTCCCTTTTACCCCCTCCATTTCCTTTCCCCCCCTCTTTCTCCCCCCCCCCCCTTCTCCCCCTTCCCCCCTTTTCCCCCTCCCCCCAAACCTCCCCCCCCCCTCCCTATCCCTCCCCCTCCCTCCTCCTCCCTCCCCCTCCTCCCCTCCCCCCTCCTCCTCCCCTCCCCTTTTCCCCCTCCCTCTACCTCCCTCTACCCCCTCCCTCCACCCCCCTCCATTTCCTCCTCCCTCTTTCTCCCCCCCCCCCCCCCTCCCCTTCTCCCTCCCTTTCCCCTCTCCTTTCCCCCTCCTCCTCCCTCCTACTTTCCCTTTCCCCCTCCCCTTTTCCCCCCTCTCACTCCTCATCCCCCCCTCCTCCTGCCTCCCTCCTTCCTCCGCCTCCTTTTCCCCCCCATTTTATCCCCCCCCTCCCCACCCTCCCCTCCTTCTCCCTTCTTCTCCCCTTTCCCTCTTTCCCCCTCCTCCTCCTCCCCCCTCCCTTCCTCCTCCTCCTCCCTCCACTCTCCCCCCCCCCTTCCTCCCTTCTCCCCTCTTCCTCCTCCTTTCCTTCCTCCTCCTCCCTCTCCTCCTCCTCCCCCTACCCCCCTTCCTCCCCCTCCTCCTCCCTCCTCCTCCTCCCTCCCTTTCCTTCCTCCCCTCCTCTTTCCCCCCTTCCTCCTCCTTCCTCTCCCTCCTTCCTCCTCCTTCCCTTTTTCCCTTCTCCCTCCCTTCCCCTTTCCCCCTCCCTCCTTCCCCTCCTCCCCCTCCTCCCTTCTTCTCCTTCTTCTCCTCCTCTCCCTCCTCCTCCTCCTCCCTCTTCCTCTTTCCCCTCCCCTCCTCCCTCTCCCCCCTCCTCCTCCCCCTCCCCTCTTCCCTCTTTCCCCCCCCTCCTCCCTCTCCCTCCTCTCCTCCTCCTCCTCCTTTCCCCCCTTCCTCCCCCCTCCTTCTTCTCCTCCTTCCTTTTCCCCTCCTCCTCCTCTTCTCCTCCTCCCCCTCCTCCCTCCTCCTCCCCTCCTACCCTCCTCCCTTTTCCTCCCCCCCCCCTCCCCTCTACCTCCTCCTCTCCCCCTCCTCCTCCCTCTTCCTCTTCCCCTCCTCCCTTCCCTCCTCCCCTCCTCCTCCTTCCTAATCCCTCCTCTTCCTTCCTCCCTCTTCTTCCCCCCCCCTTCCTCTTCCCTCCTCCTCCCTCTCCCCCCTCCCTTCTCCCTCCTCCCCCCCCCTCCTCCACCCTTTCCCCCTCCCCCCTCCTCCCTTCTCCTCCTCCTCCTCCTCCCTTTTCCTCCTCCCTCCCCCCTCCTTCCCCTCCCCCTCCTCCTCCTCCCCTCTTCCCTCCTTCTCCTCCCCCCTCCTTCCCCCCCCCCTTCCTACCTCTTCCTCCCTCCTCCCCCTTTTCCCTCCCCTCCTCCTTCCCCCCTCCCCTCCCCTCCTCCCCCTCCTCCTCCGGTTTCTCCCCCCTCCCCTCCTCCCCTTCCTCCCCCCCCTCTCCTCCTCCCTCTCCCTCCTCCTCCCCCCCCCCTCCCTCTTTCCCCCTCCCCCTTCACCCTCCCCTCTCCTCCTCCTTTCCCTCCTCCCCCCTTCCTCTTTCCCCCCTCCCTTTCTCCTCCTTCTCCCCCCCTCCTCCCCCTCCTTCTCTTTCCCCCCCTCCCCCCTCCTCCTCCCCTTCCCTCCGCCCCCTTTTCCCCCTCCTACTCTCTCCTCCTCCTCCCTCTCCCTCCTCTCCTCCTCCCTCCTCTTCCTGCGTTCTCCTCCTCCCTCCTTCTCCCTCCTCTCTCTTCCTCCTCCCTCCTCCTCCACCCTACTCCTCCCTCCTCCTCCTAATCCCTCCTCCTCCCTCCTATTCCTCCCTATTCCTCCTGTCTCCTCCTCTACCCTCCTCCTCCTCCCTCCTCTTCCCTCCTCCACCTCCCTCTTCTTCCTCCCTCCTCCATTTAGCCAAGACAGACAGACAGTTATATGAATTAAATGAGATGCTCCCCACCAGGAGTTGGGCGATGCCGGGCCGGGTCAGACAGACAGACAGATAGATAGTCGGGAACGGGAACTTATATGACTACTTATATGAATTAAATGAGATGCTCCCCGTCAGGGTCTGGGCGAAGCCGGGCCGGGTCATACAGACAGACAGACAGACAGACAGATAGTCGGTAACGGGAACGAGAACTTATATGACTACTTATATGAATTAAATGAGATGCTCCCCATCAGGGTCTGGGCGAAGCCGGGCCGGGTCAGACAGACAGACAGACAGACAGACATACAGACAGACAGACAGATACTCGGTAACGGGAACGAGAACTTATATGACTACTTATATGAATTAAATGAGATGCTCCCCATCAGGGTCTGGGCGAAGCCGGGCCGGGTCAGACAGACAGACAGACAGACAGACAGACAGACAGACAGACAGATAGTCAGTAACGGGAACGAGAACTTATATGACTACTTACGTGAATTAAATGAGATGCTCCCCATCAGGGTCTGGGCGAAGCCGGGCCGGGTCAGACAGATAGACAGACAGACAGACAGCCAGACAGACAGACAGACAGACAGACAGATAGTCGGTAACGGGAACGAGAACTTATATGACTACTTATATGAATTAAATGAGATGCTCCCCACCAGGGTCTGGGCGAAGCCGGGCCGGGTCAGCTAGTTAGATATAAATTAAGGAACACAGGCGAAGCCGAGGATGCGAAATAAACACACACAGCTCTAGAATCAAGATAGCCGACAGAAAAATAGAAAATCAACTATCAAACATATGCTTAGAGATTAATAATACTAATAATCAAACATACAAGATAGACGGACAGCAGCACAGATATACAAACACTGCCAGAGATAAGGGCACGGAGAGACAAGTAGCCCGCAAGCACTGCACCGGATGTTTACTGATTCCTTTCCTGTCAACAGCACTCATTTAGTTAAGGGTCACGTGATTGATCGTTATCCAATCGCCTGGAGGCAATTGTGGAAGCAAAAATCTTCCTTGTCTGGTGTACAGTTGCGTGCAGAAAGTCAGTGGGATATTTTAGTGGCTTCATTTATCATGTTCTGTGTGTCCCGTTGTTGAATGTGCTGCGCTTCTGCTGTCCCTGGATGCCGTCAGACATATGACCACACCAGCTTGTATTTTTGGCATCATTACACAAACATCATCATGATTTGCAGCCAGCGGATAGAGTATGTGTTTATTCAACGGTTTGCATGGCAGAGGCCAGTGTGAATGTTGACAACTTACAACTAGCAGATATGTATGTTGAAATAACTTACAACTATAAATTTGGATGTTGAAATAACATACAACTAGCAGATATGGATGTTGAAATAACTTACAACCAGCAGCTGTTGGTG
Organism: Cepaea nemoralis; assembly: GCA_014155875.1. Lineage (NCBI taxonomy): Eukaryota > Metazoa > Mollusca > Gastropoda > Stylommatophora > Helicidae > Cepaea > Cepaea nemoralis. The sequence goes on from JACEFZ010015089.1 coordinate 50,637, forward strand.
TTAAAATAGTTGACATGTAGCAGTTATGGGTATTGAAATAACTTACAACCAGCAGCTGTTGGTGTTAAAATAGTTGACATGTAGCAGTTATGGGTATTGAAATAACTTACAACCAGCTACACACAGCCAGCTATGATCTACACATAAAAGGTGTGACTGTGTCTTGATCTACACATAAAAGGTGTGACTGTGTCTTGATCTACACATAAAAGGTGTGACTGTGTCTTGATCTACACATAAAAGGTGTGACTGTGTCTTGATCTACACATAAAAGGTGTGATTGTGTCTTGATCTACACATAAAAGGTGTGACTGTGTCTTGATCTACACATAAAAGGTGTGATTGTGTCTTGATCTACACATAAAAGGTGTGATTGTGTCTTGATTGTGTCTTGATCTACACATAAAAAGGTGTGACTGTGTCTTGATCTACACATAAAAGGTGTGATTGTGTCTTGATCTACACATAAAACGTGTGACATGTGTCTTGATCTACACATAAAAGGTGTGACTGTGTCTTGATCTACACATAAAAGGTGTGAT
>JACEFZ010015090.1:0-28949 GCA_014155875.1 Cepaea nemoralis
AAGTAAAAAGGGCCCTCGTAAAGGCGTTCTGCTCAGGAGATTCTATCAGCGCCTACTTGGAAAATTTTGAGTGTCTCAGTCCTACCATAAGATAATTAAATCAGATTGGGCATTTATTCTAATGAAAAACTAGCTCTTGAACCACTAAAAGAAATAGAGACAGTCCCACAGGAAATGCGAAAAGACTATGACTACTTAAAACAACGCATTCTAAAAAATTTTTCTTTAGATACTGCAGGTTACCAAAAAACAATTTGCCAAATTATCACCAAAACCCAAAAAAAAAACCTTTATAGATTATGTCAGTACAGTCCGGGCCCGTGTGCACAAAATGGATCAACTCGGCAAAAACCCAAACAATACCCCGACAACTTAAAGAGCTTATTATTATAGACAAAATAGTTAGCACCACCCCACCACCTTTTCCCAAAGTTCTTAAAACAAATGGACTGCAAAAGTATTCAGGAAATAAGGAAAAGGGGAATGCATTTGTCACAGCAAATAGGATTTTTTCAGCTGAACATAAGTCCCCACGATACAGCAGCTGAAAGTAGTAAAACACCAAAATACGCCAAACAAACAGAGAGAAAATTTTAAAAACCGGGGTCCAATGTCGGTAAAGTAGCGAATCCCAATATTGCGGTTTCAGTCACGACACTTCCCAAAATTCGCTCCCTATCCTAACCACCTCAAAATGATGGTGGAGAAGCAGAAGACAAAGCGCAACGCTTACCAGAGAGCATTCAAATGCTTCTTTTGCCGAAGTTTTGGCCATTATAGTCGCTTCTGTGATGGACGTAAGTTATTGAAACAGGCCAATGCTGCCTAGTAAAAAACGTCGTCCTGACGAAGAGATTGAATCACTGAATGAATGTGTTTAATCAACACGACAATGAAAGCGAGCTTGGGAATGCTGTACATATTAAAAAACACCATTACAGACAGTAAGGGCAACACCTTACAAAGTTCCAACTAGACACAACTTATTATGTGGCCACACTATCCCTATTTCAAATGAAACAGCCAACGCTGCTTTGTCATCTACAGGCAAGCTAGTTTTTCTACAGGGTTTGTAAACAACAAAAAGTGCACATTAATTCGCGATTCCGGCGCAACACTCTGTGGGGTAAGGAAAACATTGATAGACACTAAAGACTATACAGACAAACATGTGTCGTGTCGCACATTCTCAGGCACTATAGAGAAATACCCCCTTGCTCTAGTCGAAATTCGAACCCCGTTCATATCAGGACGAGTATTATGCGCTGTCCTTGAAAACCCAGTCGCTGATATTATAGTGGGGAACCTGCCCAACATACGACCATGCTCTAAAAAGCAAATCAGATATTGGGAGCACAAAAACGGTATCCACCACCCAAACAGCGACGCTAAAGAGAAACATCATTCATGCTTGTCTCATTCTGCCAAAAGATCAAGGGAGACAACCAACGAGGTAATTCAGAAAGAATTCACCGAGTTGTACCATGCAGGGGCGGTCGAATCTAGAAAAGATACGACCGAATTAAAACCTCGAATTGAGGATGTGACCAATCTACCAAATACCAAGCCTGTAGATGTGCAGCAAAACACGCAACACACAAATGCAATAACACGACAGACAACCCAGAAAACCAACACCGACCAACTGCAGGAATCATTAGAAATAACATCACCAAAATCTACCAGCACTAATTTGGTACAGAAATGTACAAAAATGGTATTAAATCCAGGTCAGGTATTAAAACTGTTGATATTATTATTATTTTGTATTTTTTGTAACAATTGTAGTAAAACCTCTTGGCATGGACCTGCTAAAATTACTAGAAGAATTTCGGAAGTTAATTACGAAATTTCTTTGCATGGAAAGTTAAACATATTCCATGTAAATATGTTGAAACCATACTATGCCAGACAGGACATTGATACGACGGAGCAGACGCAGCTAACTGATGACAGAAACGAAACGACAACTACCCAACGGAATAACACCTCGACAAACGAAGCATCACTAACGACGCACTTTTACAACGACGAAGACATATGGACATTACCTACAATATGTCATATTGACAACGACGACCAATTTGACGACATATTGGCTATTGACCTCGACAACGACGACAATGACATTGAAGACAATTTACAAACAGTAGCATCTGTGATAAATCAGACAGACGTGGACAATACTGAAATCCCTGTACCAATCATGACTAACGACGGGAGTATAAACGACATACATATCTCTGACACTTTAACACAACAACAGCGACAAGACATTTTGACTATCCTTAACGAGTATAAATCTATCTTTTCTAACAAACCAGGACGCACTGATAAAATAACACATTCAATTGTGCTGACCAGATCTGAGACCGGTCAAATGTAGACCATATTCTATTCCTCTCCATTACAGATCTAATTTAGATAAAGAAATTTAGAGTTAGAGAAGAATGGCATTATTCAAAAATCGATGTCTCAATATTCTTCACCGATTGTTCTGGTGAAAAAAAGGACCAGACAATCCGCTTGTGCATCGACTATAGAGTATAAATACAAGAACAACAACGGATGCAGAGCCAATGAACAGTTGTGAAGATCTTATCTTAAACATGGCTCAATCATCCTTATTTTCCAAGACCGATTTAGCGAAAGGATATTGGCAAGTTCCACTACACCCTTCTTGTAGACATATAAGAGCATTCGCAACACCTCTCGATTTGTACGAATGGCTATATCTTCCTTTTGGCCTGAAGAACGCACCGGCCACATTTGTGAGACTTACAAGATTGTTATTACACGGAATTAAAGATGTAGTAGCCTATATTGATGATATATGCGTCCATTCTTCTGATATGACTTCTCACTTACTTACCCTAAAACAAGTCTTCAACCAGATCTCTCTTTTTGGACTTACTATCAAACCTTCCAAGGTTGAAATAGGTTATACACAAATAGACTTCCTTGGTCATAGAATTTCTGAAGGTAAATTGTTGACTGATGATAAAATTGTTTCCAAGATTCTTAATCTAGAAGTGCTACCACAAAGAAACAGATTAGGAGGTTACTAGGTCTTATTAACTACTATTCTAAATTCATTCCACATTGGGCAGAACTCACCTCAGTCTTTCTGATATGTTAACTAAAGATCATCCATCAAAAATTTGTAAAAGTACCAGCTTAGATGATGCAATGTGTAGATTGAAACATATTTTTTCTAATCCACCAGTCTTACGATTACCCAACATAAATTTACCCTTTATTTTGACCACAGATGCTAGCGCTATTGCAATAGGAGGATGCTTGATGCAGGAAGTGGATGGCATAAGACACCCGATTCTCTACGTGAGCCGCAAACTAAAGAAGGGCTGAGACTCGTTATTGCCACAGTCGAATTGGAGGCTTTAAGCCTATTGTTCTGTATATTGAGATTATCTAAGTTCCTCTTAGGTAGTCATTTTGTGGTCCTCACAGACAGTTCGCCATTATTAGTCCTTAACCATGGGTCGCCCAAGAACCACAGGTTACAAAGATGGTGTCTTCTACTTCAGGATTTCGACTTTGAAATACGCCATATCAAGGGCACCGATAACATTATGGCTGACCTATTATCACGGCAAATGAATGCGCCAGTAGAATGACTCTTATCACATCGACCATTAGCCATACTATAAACTGTGATACTTTTAGTCGGTTGCATATAACAGTGTAACTCTACACCTGCTAGAGTACTCTCAGTGATTAGGTTAATTACGACACCCATGAACATGATACGTTAAGAGCTATACCTTAAGAACTATACCATCAAGTGCCTAAGCTCTAGAACGATTCCAGCAAGAAACAGTAACTGTGTTTGTTTCAACCAATAATATCAACCAGTGAACGGACTCTGAACACTGTAATATTTCATACGGGACATTGAAAACAATCCATACTTGCTGTTGCTACGAAACTTTGCAAACAGCCGAAATAGAACGACATCGACTACAACACTCAAGAGACAGCCATACTAACTTTAACATTCATGGCATAACACGCTAACAACAGGACGACAACGCGCACATCATCGTTGGAGTTAGATATTTAATTAATTAATTACTTTAGTATTAAATATGTATTATATTTGCATGAATGATGTATATAAATTGGGTTAACCTGTAATTTGTACATATTCTACTTTAATATTACAGGCGGTGCCATTCATAGGCTAAAGAACCGTCCTATACAATTGTCTCTATTTAAATTATAACCTAGTTTTCGTTCATCGTACAAAAAGTACGTATTTTGTTAAAGGTCAAATATCGCCTAGTCCATTTTTTCTAAGGGCAATAACACTTACCTCAACTTTAATTATATATTTTAACCAAATACTATTTTGAATGAAAGGTGAGTGAATGACTGCGTGAAAGGATTAAATGAGAGAACGATACACTTGGCGGACAAATTGAACGCAAAACGTATTTATTGTAATTTGTCTGCGTCTTTCGTGTAAAATTGCATGACTTGTCTAATTTGTGAATACATATGTAGAACTTAGTTAATAGTGAGTTTAACTTAGTAGGTAGTTAATATACTTAGTTTAGCACTTAGGATACATCTAAGCACCACTACTTGGAATGCCTAATCATGTATTGCACACAGTGCAGTGATTCATGATTGAGGTTATCCCAACTCGTGACGCTTGGAAATACGCCGCACATTCAGCACACACATTACACAAACCTTAAAACTCAACACTATCAATTTAAAATACAGTCACTTTATTAGAAACATCAACTTATTAGTCAAACACACTAACAAGCCAACAGGGACACATGTAGTCTGAGGGGGATAAAATAACATCGTAACTACATATTTAGCATTATATAACATACGAGAGTAAAAGTGTATTGAAATGCACACACAAATCAAGATTTGAAAGTGTACTTAACTAGCCAGGACTTCGGTCTTGTTAACTCTCTTTAATACAGAGGTTAATTGTCTGGGTACCAGTTGGGTACTATGAGAAGGGCGGGTTGTAAATACAACTACTAAAACGTCACGTAACTTCGGTCTGATAAGCATTGTTAAGGACACAGGAGACAGAGTGATCTCTTTTCCAAATCAGAGAAGTGGTGTATGGGAGAATACATGAGTTTTAATGCCAGTATGTGGGTTACCAGGTTACTGTCCACCAATATACAAAAACCAACTTTATGTGATTCGGTGACAGAATTAGAACAGATCTAATTACCCAATAACAAACCATATCAGGGGGGAGTGGGGAATCCTGTCACCGCCTCACCTTTAGATATATTATTAGAGGGCTGCAACTCCAGCCCAAGGGATGGAAGCGAGTCGCTCAGGACCCGAGTAATCTAGAGCCTTCTCGAAAGACTGGTCAGCGAGTCCATGGTTCCGTGGACACTGATGTGGCCCGCCTAAAGCGGGGTCCACGAGGAACTCGGACAGAGTTACCGCCCGTGTCGGATTGGGACACGCGGAGACCGGCAGAGGACAGATGGACTTGAGAGAGGCAACAAGGCCTGCCTGAGAGGGACTCAATAGATATTCATAGATATATATATATATATATATATATATATATATATATATACATAGGCTAGATAGTGTGCTAGATTGTTGTATGACAACTCTGTGTTTGATGTTAACTATAAATTATCTGTGATATGTAATATGCGCCAACGCATACTGTATATGTATAAACAATAAATACTCGATCTCATAGCGAACAGATTTGTTGTTGCCTGTATGAACCCAGGTTCAGTTTCCTAGATAAGAGCAAGATGATGACATTCATATTATCGACTCACCCTATCAACTTACCCACATTGGCTCACAAAATTTCCACTTGTTATTACAACTTGTCGACAGCCTCGCCCAAATTACCACTTACTCTTACAAACTGTCCCAACTGAGCGCACAAAGGTGTCCACTTGTGATTTCACGGCCAACTCACCACATAGATAAGTAGCCCTCATAAAATACAAATGTATCCCGCAACTCATACAGAAGTGTCCCCCATATTGTCATTAAAAAAATATTTGTGTGTGTAGGTAAGTTCATGTCTTTGGCAGTTCATATTTTGTAAATTCATTTCAGCATAAGATTTGTGTAAGTTCACGCCCTCATCATAAATTTTTGTTGTGTAAGTTCATGTCTTCGACAGTTCATGTTTTGCTAAGGCCTAGTTGTAGTAAAAGGGCAGAAGTCTATTGGGTAGAATTTCAACCTGAGTGGTCAATTACTAACACTGCCTGTGGACAGCTATTCTTACCCATGCGCTAAAGTTGAGAAAATGAACTTCCGTTGAATGGAAGCTACCGCAGACTTGACTTATTAAACCCCTCTGGAAGAAGTACCGGCAGCTTAACCAGGAAAAGATCGAGTTAGTTATCCCCCCTTAGTCTGGGAATTATGAAAATATATGCTCACACAAGCGATATTACTCATGACGTCATATAATCAAAAATATAAAGGATAACAATTGTGGCTCTGCCATTTGGTTGTGGCTCTGCCTCATTTGTTATCCTTTATATTTTTGATTATATGACGTCATGAGTAATATCGCTTGTGTGAGCATATATTTTCATAATTCCCAGACTAAGGGGGGATAACTAATTCGATCTTTTCCTGGTTAAGCTGCCGGTACTTCTTCCAGAGGGGTTTAATAAGTCAAGTCTGCGGTAGCTTCCATTCAACGGAAGTTCATTTTCTCAACTTTAGCGCATGGGTAAGAATAGCTGTCCACAGGCAGTGTTAGTAATTGACCACTCAGGTTGAAATTCTACCCAATAGACTTCTGCCCTTTTACTAAAACTAGGCCTTAGCAAAACATGAACTGTCGAAGACATGAACTTACACAACAAAAATTTATGATGAGGGCGTGAACTTACACAAATCTTATGCTGAAATGAATTTACAAAATATGAACTGCCAAAGACATGAACTTACCTACACACACAAATATTTTTTTTAATGACAATATGGGGGACACTTTTGTATGAGTTGCAGGATACATTTGTATTTTATGAGGGCTACTTATCTATGTGGTGAGTTGGCCGTGAAATCACAAGTGGACACCTTTGTGCGCTCAGTTGGGACAGTTTGTAAGAGTAAGTGGTAATTTGGGCGAGGCTGTCGACAAGTTGTAATAACAAGTGGAAACTTTGTGAGCCGATGAGGGTAAGTTGATAGGGTGAGTCGATAATATGAGAGAGTCGGTGGACACGTTGTTGGGGAAAAGGGACAGTTGATATGGTAAGTGTGTGAGTTGATAGGATAGGTCGACCGATTGTAATAGCAAGTGGACAAATTGTTTGAGCCAGGGAGCAAGTTTGCAAGAACAAGTGGCCAAGTTGTGTTAACAAATGTTGGTACTTTTTTATAGGTTTGACCACGCTATTTCTTTACTTGACCAATATTTTTTTCTATTTGGGTAACAAGTTGTTCCTACTTTTCATGAGTTTGGTTGAGAAATTTCTGTATTTGGCCGACATTGTTCGCGTTTGGTTGATATATTTTCCTACTTTTTATAAGTTTGGATGAGATATTTCGTTACGTGTACCATATTTTCCCCTTTTGGTTAACACATTTTCCTACGTTTCATAAGTTTGGTTGCCATATTTATAAATTGGGTTGAGTTATTTCTGTATTTGGTCGACATTTTCCCCTCGTCTTTTATAAATGTGGTTAAGATGTTTCTGTATTTGGTCTAACTTTACCCCATTTGGTTGACAAATTTTCCAACTTTTTATAAGTCTGGACGAGATATTTATCTCTTTGGGTGATATTTTTCACATTTGGCTTTCAAATTTTCCTACTTGGGCAATATTTTTCATATTTGGATAACAAATTTTCGTAGTTTTCATAAGTGTGGCCAAGTTATTTCTGTACTTGGTGGACATTTTTCACATTTGGGTAACAGAGTTTCCTACTTGACCAAGGTTTTTTCTCTTTGGCTAACAAAGTTTCTTAGTTTTCATAAGTTTGGTTGAGATGTTACTATATTTGGTCTAACTTTTTCTCATTTGGTTGAGAATTTTCCTTCTTTTTATAAGTTTGGATGAGATATTTCTCTCTTTGGCTGATATTTTTTCACATTTGGCTATCAAATTTTCTTATTTGGCCAATACTTTTCCTATCTGGCTAACAAAGTTTCCTAGTTTTCATAAGTTTGAGCGATGTATTTCGTTACTTGGTCATTATTTTTTCCTCTTTGAGTAACACATTTCCCTAGTTGGTCAATATATTTCCCATTTAGTTATCAATTTTCCTATTTTTTATATGTTTGGTTGAGATATTTCTGTATTTGGCGTAACTTTTTCTCATTTGGTTGAGAATTTTCCTAGTTTTTATAAGTTTGGATGAGATATTCCTCTCTTTGGGTGATATTTTTTCACATTTGGCTATCAAATTTTCTTACTTGGTTAATATTTTTTCCTATCTGGCTAACAACCTTTCCTTGTTTGCATACGTGTGGCCGAACTATTTCTGCATTTGGCCGACATTTTTGACATTTGGCTAACAGATTTTCCTACTTGACTAAGGTTTCTTCCATTTGGCTAACAAAGTTTCCTAGTTTTCATAAGTTTGAGCGATGTATTTCGTTACTTGGTCATTATTTTTCCTCTTTTAGTAACACATTTCCCTAGTTGGTCAATATATTTCCCGTTTGGTTATCAATTTTCCTATATTTTATATGTTTGGTTGAGATATTTCTGTATTTGGCATAACTTTTTCTCATTTGGTTGAGAATTTTCCTTCTTTTTATAAGTTTGGATGAGATATTTCTCTCTTTGGGTGATATTTTTTCACATTTGGCTATCAAATTTTCTTACTTGGTTAATACTTTTCCTATCTGGCTAACAACCTGTCCTTGTTTGCATACGTGTGGCAGAACTATTTCTGCATTTGGCCGACATTTTTCACATTTGGCTAACAGATTTTCCTACTTGACCAAGGTTTCTTCCACTTGGGTAACAAAGTTTCCTAGTTTTCATAAGTTTGAGCGATGTATTTCGTTACTTGGTCATTATTTTTTCCTCTTTTAGTAACACATTTCCCTAGTTGGTCAATATATTTCCCGTTTTGTTATCAATTTTCCTATTTTTTATATGTTTGGTTGAGATATTTCTGTATTTTGCCTAACTTTTTCCCATTTGGTTGACATATTTTCCTACTTTTTATAATTCTGGTCGAGATATTCCTCTCTTTGGCTGATATTTTTCACCTTTGGGTCGGTGCCTTATCATCGTATATGTTTATTTGAGTGAGCATATTGTGAAGTTAGTGAGCGCCTATTTGTCGACCGTGATGGAACGGACAACCGATGACCTCATAAGTAGTGTACTTTACGGTGTATTCGACGCCATTTTGCCTTGTCGTTGCCTTTTAAGTGGCGTATCGATGTTTGCTCGTAATGGGCATGCACCCCGGATGCTGTCGTTTTGAGAAATGATCGATATCTCACAATGAGCCTTTTTCGCGGCACTGGAGACACTATCAATAAGATGATAGAGTGGTGGGTTATGACGTCATCACCTCTTAGAGCTATAAAATACAGATATTTCAGTAACACCTTACATGGCATACAACACAAACTAGCTTTATACTACATACGATATACAAATACTTAGTGAAACAACAAGCACCCTCGCTATTCTACTACTCCTACTATTACCACCACCACCACCACCACCACCACCACCACCACCAATACTACTACTACTACTACTACTACTACTACTACTACTACTACTACTACTACTACTACTACTACTACTACTACAAATACCACCTAACATGGCCCTTGATGATGATGACTAGTATTACTACGAAACAACTTTACTATTATTACTATACAACCACGCCCATTGTAGACAATGGCGATAAACGTATTAGAACCTACTCGGCATGATCAGCGCCATCCTTCCCACAGCAGACAGTTTGATACTTCATGACTGAGACACCTCAACCTCTAGACCTAACAACTTGACCACCTCTTTATCGTCACCATGTCACTACACCTACTCTCCTCTGCAATTTATGTGGTCACTCGACCACTTGCCCACCACTTGCCCACCACTTGACCACTACTTGACTACATCTTGATCATCATCGTGTCACTACACTTACTCTCCCCATCAATTTAAGGGGTAACTTGACCACTTGACCACCCCTTGACCACTACTTGACCACTACTTGACCACCTCTTGATCATCACTGCATCACAAGACACACTCTCCTCTACAATTTTAGGGTTATTTGACCACTTGACCACCACTTGACCACCCCTTGACCACTACTTGACCACCTCTTGATCATCACCACATCACAAGAGCACTCTCCTCCCATATAATTTAAGTGGTCACTTGACCATGTGACCACTGCTTGACCACTACTTGACCACCACTTGACCACGTCAGCGATCGTTTTAAACACCACCATGTCACTACACGTAACTTCCTCTACAATTTAAGTGGTCACTTGACCAGTTGACCACCGCTTGACCACCACTTGACCACCTCTTGACCACTGCTTGACCACCTCATGATCATCACCATATCATTACAACTACTTTCCACTAAAATTTTCCTCACTTGACCACCACTTGACCACTGCTTGACCACTAATTTACCACCCTTTAATCATCACCATATCATTACAACTACTTTCCACTAACATTTTCCTCACTTGACCACCACTTGACCACTGCTTGACCACTGCTTGACCACTAATTTACCACCCTTTAATCATCACCATATCATTACAACTACTTTCCACTAAAATTTTCCTCACTTGACCACCACTTGACCACTGCTTGACCACTGCTTGACCACTAATTTACCACCCTTTAATCATCACCATATCATTACAACTACTTTCCACTAAAATTTTCCTCACTTGACGACCACTTGACCACTGCTTGACCACTTGACCACTGCTTGACCACGTCATCGCACACTTTAACCACCACCATATCATTACAACTACTTTCCCCGACAATTTAAGTGGTCACTCGACCACTTGACCACTGCTTGACCACTACTTGACCATTACTTGACCACGTCATCACACAACCTTAACTATAAGCGGTCACTTACTATGTTTTTTTTTCCTTCTATATATATATATATATATATATATTTTATTAACATTATTATATACCTTCTTTTGATCGTTTGTTTTCTTTATTGATGTTTTATGTCGTATTTTTTATGTCGTACCTATAATTACTTGACCACGCACGCCACCTATGATGAGTCACTAGACCATGCCACCTATGATGAGTCACTAGACCACGTCACCTCTGATGAGTCACTAGACCACACCCACTTAAAATACCTGAAGAGTTATCACCCTTTGAGGGGCAAAATCGATAAATGCTAAAAATAGATTGCAATCTGCGCCTCAAAATCGATAAATGGTTGATTTATATAAGGAATGTGCGCCTCAAAAAACAAGGTGATAACCACCGCCTACACTACTCTCCAACACTGTCTGTCTCTCGCCTTGACTGTACATTCTGGCAGGCTGATGTTCGTCCATCTCTTGATGTTATCCTCCCACTTGTATCGTTGTCTACCTCTTGCTCGCTTGCCCTCAACCTTGCCTTCCAGTATGGTTTTTATAAGAGTATCATGTCTTTAAACGTGGCCGAAATATTTCACTTGCCTCCTCTTTATTTCTTTCATCACCACTCTCTTCATTCCCAGTTTCTCTAGGACCTCTGTATTTGATTGTTTTTGTTTCCATGAAATACAACATATTCGTCTGTATATCCACATCTCCAGGGCTTCTATGCGACTTTCTAGTTGCTTGTTCAATGTCCAGGCTTCCGCGCCGTACTGTAGCGTTGAATATGCGTAGCATTTGACAATTCTCATTTTTTATGCGTTATTAATCTCTCTAGATGTTAACACAGGTTATGGTAGTCACTAGGAAGAACGAAGTACCACAATGTAATATACAAGTAAATGGGAATATTCTTCAACAAGTGAATCGATACAATTATCCAGGAACAGTCATAACATCTGATGGGAGATACCTTGAAGAGATTAGAACAAGAATCGCCATGGCGAAAGTAGCCTTTAGCAAGATGAAAAACATTCTGACCAATAAAAAGATGTCAATGGAAACGAGAAAAAGAGTGTTGAGGGGGTACATAGAGCCTGTTCTTTTGTATGGATGTGAAACTTGGACAATGAGCAGTCAAGCTGAAAAGCATCTGATGGCTGCAGAAATGTGGTTTCTGAGGAAAATGCAAAGAATACCATGGACAGACAGAAAAACCAATGACCAAGTACTACAAGGAGACAAATGAAAATCGTAGACTGATTAGAGAAATTAGACGAAGACAGTCAAAATTTTTGGACATGTTATGAGAAGAAATGGACTGGAGAACTTAGTGACAGCTGGCAAGATCGAAGGGAACATACCAAGAGGAAGACCGAGAGGAAAATACCTGGATGGCTTGGCCACGTGGCATGGACGAGACAGGAACACTGAGCTGATCAACGACTCTGGTGATCGAGTGAAATGGCGAGTTATGATCGCCCACGCTTTCCGGCATGGCACATGATTGCTTGAGATGTTAATACTGATTTCATGCCGCTGAAAGCATTTCTATTCTCTTTTTGATTTCCATTTCACTTCTGCCATCATCTGTTTTTATATGTCCAAGATAGGAGAAACTTGTTACTTGTTCTAGTATCTGCCCGTTTACTGTGATGTTCATTGATGACCTTTCCTTTTCACTGCTAATTGTCATTTTTTTTTTTTTTTTTTGGTTGATGTTAATATCTAAGCCATAGTCTGCAATGTGTATTTTTACTTGTTCCGCTAGGTCTTGCAACTCTTGCTCACTTTCTGCTAGTAACACGGTATCGTCAGCATACCTAAGATTGGTTATGATTCTTCCATTGATGTTAAGTCCAGGCATTTCAACTTGTTTAAAAATTCTTTCTATGTAAAGGTCGAAGAGGCTTGGGGACAGTACATACCCCTGCCATACTCCTCTTTTTATCTCTATAGGCGACGAATAGTTATTACCGCTTCGATTACACGCCACTTGTTCCCAGTACAAGTTACTAATAAGACTGATGTCCTTTCCGTCTACTCCTATATCTTGAAGACACGTAATTAGTCGTTCATGTTGTACTCTATCAAAAGCTTTCTTGTTGTCTATAAAATAAACATATATACTTTTTTGAACTTCTATATATTTTTCAATTAACATCCTCAAACAGATTTCACTTCTTCTTTTGTTCGCTTGAAGTATGTCTATAACTGCAATGCTGTCTCTTGTATGAATTGAACTGTTGTTTTTTTTTTTTTCAGTTCACACAGCGGTCCATAGAGTTTATCTTCCACTGTCGTCTCTCTAGGCCAGAAGGTTTGCCTAGATATGTTATATTTTGGGCAGTCTTGGAGTATGTGCTCTGCTGTCTGCGACGCCAATCCACATGTGCACATGGCTGATTCACCAATCTTGAATTTTGTATACATGTGGTTGCGTAATCTATTGTGCCCTGTTCTGAGGCGCAGAATAATGACTTGTTCTGGTCTGTCCATAACGTGGTAGTCATCTTGAGCAGGTTTTGGTGGCTTTCTGACTGATTTGATCATTCTTTTCTTTTGGTGGTATGTAACGGGCACATCAGGCTGTTCTTCTTTTGCTCCTTCCTTAGCCAATCGATCAGCTCTGTCGTTTCCGGGTACTCCACAGTGGGATGGTATCCACTGTATGGTGACCTTATTCTAACTGCTAAGTTCAGAAAGTAGTGTCCTTAGTACTGGCAATTTCCCAGACAGTAGCGCCTCGAGTACTGATTTTGCATCTGTCAATAGCACCACAGGTTGTGTACCATTGCTGGTATTTAGTAATTTCTCTGTTGCTATCTTGATTGCCTCAATTTCAGCATCGTAGTTATGGCAGTACTTTCCTGTCGGTACTCTAGCTGTGTCCCTAGTATTATTTGGGTATTCTATGTACACTCCCGCTCCTCCATTTCGAACAGCATTTTGTGCTGACCCATCTGTGTAGACTCGGATCCAGAGGTCCTGTGGGTATTCTTCATCAAGGAAGCTGAGAGTGGCTGTTCTGCGCTGCACACTGTTCTGTTCTTCCTTGTCAAATATTCCTCTCACTTTTGTCTGGATTTGTAATGATAGTCTATGCTCATCTTTCCATGGAGTTCGCTCTGGAATAGTTGTTAAGGGGATACCAACTGTGGGCAGATCGGTGGTTTCTCTGCAGAGTCGTTTGGCCTGGTGGATAAAACTACTTCTTTTCAACCGCCCCATAGCTAGGTTTTCAAATCTGTTCTTCATAAGCCTGGCAAACTGAGCAACTTTTCTGCTTGTATTAGCGTTTTCGTATCTCTGCGCTCACTCAGTGCTTGTGTCCTCCCCATCTTCTCCATTTCCACTATAGGGGTTGATCTCATCCCTCCTGTGGTGACTCTAAGTGCTTGATTTTGCACTTTGTCCAGCTCTTGTAGTGTGGTTTTTGATGCCGAACACCACGCAGTTGACCCGTATTCCAGGTGTGGTCGTATGCTCTGTTGATAAACTTTGCTAAGTATTTTCCCACTGGCTCCCCATGTGGTTCCACTTAGCTTTCTCAGGATGGCTATTTTCCTTCTGGCTTTTGCTACTGCTTTGTTGATGTGCTTTCTCCATGTCAGCCTGCCATCAAATGTTACTCCAAGGTATGTTGGTTCTTTATCTTCTCTTAGGGTGTTCCATTTATCTGGATGGTCCCTGCCTTTTGTTTTGGAGAGAGGGTAAATAGGGTGGTGCTGCACTTGTCAGTGTTTATGCTGACACACCATCTATTTGCCCATGCAACAAATGTATCTACAGCTCTTTGTAGCAATCTGGTGGCCACTGATGCACGTTCATTTGTGCTACATAGAACCAGGTCATCGGCTTACAGTGCCGCTTTAATTCCATGCGGTAGATTAGCAACGAGATCATTGATGAAGATTAGAAAAAGTGTGGGGGACAAGACTTCACCCCGGGGAACACCGTGACGCAGTAGTACTTTCTTGCTCTTAGTCCGTCTATCTGTACTCGAGCTCTTCTGTTGTGCAAGTATGCTTTCACCCATTTGTACATTCTTCCATTGACTTTGCAGTTTCTCAGTTTATTCATCAGACCTTCTTTCCAGACTTTGTCAAATGCTTTCTTCAAATCTATCCATGCCGCATGCACCAGCTTCTTCTCTTGGAATAAATCCTCAATTTCCTGAGAGAGGTAGATTGTCTAATCTTCCGTAGAGTAGCACTGCCTAAAGCCAACCTGCTGTGGCACAAGGGTGTTTTACTTTCAATATACCACTGCAGTCTGTGATTGATGATGCGCTCCAGTGTTTTGCAGAGGCAGCTGGTGAGGCTAATTGGTCTGTAGCTAGAGGCAATGGAACTATCTTTCCCTGATTTTAGGAGGGGTATCATGATTGCTTCTCTCCAGGCTTGTGGAACACTGCCTAAGGTCCAACAGTTATTGAAGATCTGCAACAGCTTTGCTTTGGCCTCTGTTCCTAGGTTCCTGATCATTTCATTGGAGATACCATCAGCTCCTGGTGACTTTCTCATTTTCAGTTTTGATATGGCTAGCTCCAGTTCGCTGATTGTGATGGGTGCCTCCAGAACCTCATGTACTATTTCTTCTGTCCTGTATGTTGCCGTTTCTCTCGAATCTCTTGTTGTTTCTCTGGACTAATTTTGATATTGTTATCTTGTGCGAATGAGTCCGCAAAATGGTCAGCTGCTTGCTTTCTTGTTAAGATGTTTCCATCTTTATGTAGTGCAATTTTTGAGTTTCTCCCTGTGCCCTCATCGTTAAGTTGTTTTATTAGCTTCCACAATTTCCTTGTGTCTCTTTCAAAGTTCAGAGACTCTGTTTTTTCCTGCCAGCTTTTCCGTCTAGCCTGCAGCTTGGCCCTTTGAAATTTGGCTTTTGCGTGCTGGAATTTATTGTGGTGCTCTTGGCTGGGTGTGGCCTCTGCTTGCTTTCTACACACTTCCACATCGTTATGCAACTGTTCCAGTTCACTACTCCAGTAGGGTTTATATTGTTTACGGGCTCCTCTTGGTACTGTTTCTCGCGCTGCCTGTAGTATGCATTTCCCAAACTCTTCAACTACTTTATTTATGTCTTTCTCAGTGTTCAGGTTTCTAACCAGTATGCTGGTGCGATGCTTGTACATTGCCCAGTCTGCTTTCTTGTAGTTCCACCTCGAGAGGGTGCTGCTTTCACTTACAAGCTCATTTTCTACAGTTAGAAAGACTGGCCGATGGTCACTGCCACCAAGTTGTTTCCCAACAATTCGTGTAATGTTCCACTCCAGGTCTGGTGAATGAAAAGCCAGGTCAGGTGTAGTTGTAGTGTGCCATGATCTCGAGTAGAAAGTATGTGGGTCGGACGGCTTGTTCACCAAGATGAATCTATTCTCATCCTGCCAGTCTTCCAGTCTCTCTCCTCTCTGGTCCATGTGATAATAGCCCAACTCTGCGAGTGGCTGTTGAAATCGCCACACACAATCATTTATTCTGTTAATGGTAGTGTGTCCAGTGCCTGTGGGCGGTCATTTGGACAGTAGTAATTGATCAGATGTAGGTCTGTATAGCCTGTCTTAAGTTTAAGTGTCTGATACTCAGCCCCTTCCATGTAGACTTCGTTTTGGGAAGCAGTGATGTTATTTTTTACAAGGGTAAGTATCCCACCTTTTCGCCTGTCCTTTCGGTCAGATCTGTAACACTGGTAGCCTCTGATTTTGAAGGCTATATTTTCTTTGAGGTGAGTTTCTTGCAAGCAACATATGCTTACTTTTTCTTGGTCCAGGATGTTTTCTAATTCTATTTTTTGTGTTGCTGACTCCCTCCGCATTCCAGTGCATTATTTTAAGTCTTTGTTTAGTATGGCCAGCCGTTCTATTCTCATGTCCCCTGGCTCCACAAGACATCTGAGAAGGACCTCCAGTAGTTGAGGTTGGACCCTTTCGAGACATAGGGCCCGGCACTGCACCTGCCTGGGGGTCCAAAGCAGGGCGAGCACCATAACTTTTAGCATTAGTCGACATATTCCATTTTGCGTAATTGCGTGGCATCCTGATTTCTGTGGTGCGCCTCCTGGCTGGTTGCCTCTGTCTTCAGCACCTTTCCTTTGCTAGAGCAGACTGTGGTCTCACTCGAGTTTAGATGTGTACACACGCACACACGTGTCTGCACATGCATTTATGTGTATACACATCTAGAGCTCAGTGGTTATTTTTCGGCGCCAGAAACTCGCCGTCGCCCCTTCTCCTGTTAGTAGAAACAGTTCCGCCACGTGAAGGCCAGGAGTTGGACTTTTGCTGCATAGGTTATGAATTCACGAGCCATTGGGGTATTTAAGCAATGTTGGGCGCTCACCCCAACACTGCGCCCCGGCTACATACAGCAACTTTTGGAACCCTCAAACAGATAATTGCTTCTCTGGTGCCGCTGTTCTTGCGGAACCCAAATTGTTCTTCAGCTACTTCCTCATCTATTTTATGTTGAATTCTTTCTTGTATGACCTTGAGTAGTATCTTAGTTATGTGGCTCATTAAGCTAATAGTTCTGTAATCCTCACAATTAACAGTTCTTGGCTTCTTCGGTAGTGTGATGTAAATGGATGTTTTCAAGTCCTTGGGGATGTACCCAGTATTATATATATATATATATATATATATATATATATATATATATATATATATATATATATATATATATATATATATATATATATATATATATATATATATATATACATATATATATATATCATTACATAATTCTGTGATAGTTTCAATGCCACAGCTGGATAAGGATTTTTATCATCTCTGTTGTTATCTTGTCAGGACCTGCAGCCTTTCCTTCTTTCATCTTTTTAATAGCCTTTTCTACTTCAGCCTTTAGTATTTTTGGTCCATCTTGAGTATTATACAATGTTGGTCTATTGGCCCTGTTATCCCAGAATAAATCTTCTGTGTACTCTGCCCATATTTTTATTAAGTCAGTGTTATTAATTATAATTTCTCTATTTTTTTCCCATGATACAACCGTTTCCTGTTATATATATTTATTTATTTTTTGTAAATTTTATCATTTGTTCATGTAATTCTTTCAAGTTGTGTTTTATTTCCAGATCCTCTATTTCTTTGCATTGTTTCTGCAACCACTCTTATTTGGCAACTCTGCACATGTGACGTATTTCTCTATCTATTACTATATACTCTGGAGTGTAGTTTGCTTTCTTTCTTTGAGACATTTTACTCAAGATTTCATCGGTTATCCATAATTGTTTTTTCTTATTTATCTTCATTGGCAAGGTGGTATTTGCAATCTGTATACTAGTTTTTACACTTTCCCATTTTATATTAATTTTATCCTCGAGATTTTCACGTCGATATTGTTCCATACTTTCAATTATTAGCCCATCATATCTATTTTTGACTTCAACCAGGTATAGTTGACTTATTTCTGGTTGTTTCAATGCCGATAAATCTACTTGAGGTGTCTTTGATCTTCTTATTCCTAGGTTTTTAAGTTTTATTTGTAATTTTAAGATTACAGCACAGTTGACATCAGCACCAGGGTATGTTTTAGTTTTTTTAACATTGTTTTAAAATCTATTTCTACTCATAATGTAGTAAATTTGGTTTCATGTTCTATTTCCAGGGCTTTTCCCTGTATACAGTTTCCTAGGGTTATGTTGGGAAAATATGTTGCAAACACGAACTGTATCAGCCGGTCTCCTCTGTCGTTTCTGTTTCCCATACCATACTGCCTTACTATCTACTTATATTTACTTTTTCCAACTTTTGCGTTCATGTCTCCCATGACAATTAGGACCTCTGATGATATTACAACTTCCAGTAGTTTGCCGTAGGTGTTCATAGTATTCTACTAGCTGTTCATCACTATAATCACTTGTTCAAGCATCTGTCTGAAGAATTACTATGTTGAACGGTCTTGCCTTAATTTTGCGAAGTATCATCAGAATGGTTCCAGAATCCAATAATATTTTTCTCTAAAATTCCTACCCCTCTCTCGTGATGATCTCCTCCTGAATTAATGAATACGTAATCTTCTCTCCTTATATAACTTGTGTCTGTCCCATCTTGTTTAGATACGCCTAAGATATCTAAATTCATGTTTTTGCCTCTGCAATAAGGTTATCAAATTTCCCTGCTTGATATAAGATGCATATGTTCCACGTACCAATTCTCAGACTTCTCCTTCTACTTTTCAGGTATTGTTGATGTTTGTCCATCAAGAATGATGATGACCATTCATTTCCTCCAGTGGGGTCGAAAGTATGGAGCCGTGAGTTCTAAGATGGCTGATCAGGCCTATTTTGGCTCGAAATGTTCTTTGACAATGTGGAGAAAGAATGCTTGACGTTTCTGGAGGAGGATTTCCTGCAGTGGTTTTTCTGTCCTGCCTTTTCTTCACAGCTCTTGCAGTCCTGGTTGCCTCACACGTAACTGCACCCTTGCGTAATGATGCACGCCACGAATTTCGGTCTCTGGCTGCAATCTCCCGAGTGTCATGATGAATTCCAAAAGCATTCAATGAGATTGTCAGTGTCTTTAAAGCGTTTCCTCTGGCCACCTTGGGAGCGTTTACCACCACGCAGTTCGCTGTAAAAAATTCGTTTAGGGAGCATGTGATCTGGCATGAGAGTCAAGTGACCAGACCAGCGAATCTAATTCTTCATTAGTAGAGTGTGGATACTGGGCATGGACGCTCTTTCTAGGACTTCAGTGTCTGGGATCTTGTCTTGTCATTTAATCTTCGGGTTCCAAATGTTGCTGTATGTAACCGAGGCGCGGTGTTGGGGTGAGCGCCCAACATTGCTCAAATACCTCAATGGCTCGTGAATACATAACCTATGCAGCAAAAGTCCAACTCCTGGCCTTCACGTGGCGGACCTGTTTAAACTAACAGGAGAAGGGGCGACGGCGAGTCTCTGGTGCCGGAAAATAACCAGTATGCTCTAGATGTGTATGCACGTACATGCATGCGCAGACAGGTGTGTGCGCGCGTACACATCTACACTCGAGTGAGACCACAGTCTGCTCTAGCAAAGAAAGGTGCTGAAGACGGAGGCAACCAGCCAAGAGGAGAACCACAGAAATCAGGATGACACACAATCACGCAAAATGGAATATGTCGACTACTGCTAAATGTTATGGTGCTCGCCCTGCTTTGGACCCTCAGGCAGGTGCAGTGCCGGGCCCTATGTCTCGAAAGGGTCCAACCCCAACTACTGGAGGTCCTTCTCAGATGTCCTGTGGAGCCAGGGGACATGAGAACAGGACGACTGGCCATACTAAACGAAGACTTAAAATAATGCACTGGAATGCGGAGGGAGTCAGCAACAAAAAAATAGAATTAGAAAAAATCTTGGACCAAGAAAAAGTAAGCATATGTTGCTTGCAAGAAACTCACCTCAATGAAAATATAGCCTTCAAAATCAGAGGCTACCAGTGTTACAGATCTGACCGAAAGAACAGGCGAAAAGGTGGGATACTGACCCTTGTAAGAAATAACATCATGGCTTCCCAAAATCAAAGTCTACATGGAAGGGGCTGAGTATCAGACACTTAAACTTAAGACAGGTAATACAGATCTACATCTGATCAATTACTACTGTCCAAGTGACCGCCCACAGGCACTGGACACTCTACCACTAAAAGAAAAAATGATTGTGTGTGGCGACTTCAACAGCCACTCGCAGAGCTGGGGCTATGATCACATGGACCAGAGAGGAGAGAGACTGGAAGACTGGCAGGATGAGAATAGATTCATGTTGATTAACAAGCCGTCCGACCCACATACTTTCTACTCGAGATCATGGCACACTAAAACTACACCTGACCTGGCTTTTCATTCACCAAACCTGGAGTGGAACATTACACGAACTGTTGGGAAACAACTTGGTGGCAGTGACCATCGGCCAGTCTTTCTAACCGTAGAAAATGAGCTTGTAAGTGAAAGCAGCACCCTCTCGAGGTGGAACTACAAGAAAGCAGACTGGGCAATGTACAAGCATCGCACCAGCATACTGGTTAGAAACCTGAACACTGAGAAAGACATAAATAAAGCAGTTGAAGAGTTTGGGAAATGCATACTACAGGCAGCGCGAGAAACAGTACCAAGAGGAGCCCGTAAACAATATAAACCCTACTGGAGTAGTGAACTGGAACAGTTGCATAATGATGTTGAAGTGTGTAGAAAGCAAGCAGAGGCCACACCCAGCCAAGAGCACCACAATAAATTCCAGCATGCAAAAGCCAAATTTCAAAGGGCCAAGCTGCAGGCTAGACGGAAAAGCTGGCAGGAGAAAACAGAGTCTCTGAACTTTGAAAGAGACACAAGGAAATTGTGGAAGCTAATAAAACAGCTTAATGACGAGGGCACAGGGAGAAACTCAAAAATTGCACTACATAAAGATGGAAAAATCTTAACAAGAAAGCAAGCAGCTGACCATTTTGCGGACTCGTTCGCATAAGATAGCAATATAAAAATTAGTCCAGAGAAACAACAAGAGATTCGAGAGAAACGACAACATACAGGACAGAAGGAAATAGTACATGAGGTTCTGGAGGCACCCATCACAATCAGCGAACTAGAGCTAGCCATATCAAAACTGAAAATGAGAAAGTCACCAGGAGCTGATGGTATCTCCAATGAAATGATCAGGAACCTAGGAACAGAGGCCAAAACAAAGCTGTTGCAGATCTTCAATAACAGCTGGACCTTAGGCAGTGTTCCACAAGCCTGGAGAGAAGCAATCATGATACCCCTCCTAAAATCAGGGAAAGATAGTTCCATTGCGTCTAGCTACAGACCAATTAGCCTCACCAGCTGTCTCTGCAAAACACTGGAGCGCATCATCAATCACAGACTGCAGTGGTACATTGAAAGTAAAAACATCCTTGTGCCACAGCAGGCTGGCTTTAGGCAGTGCTACTCTACGGAAGATCAGACAACCTACCTCTCTCAAGAAATTGAGGATGCATTCCAAGAGAAGAAGCTGGTGCTTGCGGCATGGATAGATCTGAAGAAAGCCTTTGACAAAGTCTGGAAAGAAGGTCTGATGAAGAAACTGAGAAACTGCAAAGTCAATGGAAGAATGTACAAATGGGTGAAAGCATACTTGCACAACAGAAGAGCCCGAGTACAGATAGACGGACTCAAGAGCAAGAAAGTACTACTGCGTCACGGTGTCCCCCAGGGCGGAGTCTTGTCCCCCACACTTTTTCTAATCTTCATCAATGATCTTGTTGCTCACCTACCGCATGGAATTAAAGCGGCAATGTACGCCGATGACCTGGTTCTATGGAGCACAAATGAATATGCATCAGTGGCCACCAGATTGCTACAAAGAGCTGTAGATACATTTGCTGCATGGGCAAATAGATGGTGTGTCAGCATAAACACTGACAAGTGCAGCACAACCCTATTTACCCTCTCTCCAAAACAAAAGGCAGGGATCATCCAGATAAATGGAACACCCCTAAGAGAAGATAAAGAACCAACATACCTTGGAGTAACATTTGATGGCAAGGCTGACATGGAGAAAGCACATCAACAAAGCAGTAGCAAAAGCCAGAAGGAAAATAGCCATCCTGAGAAAGCTAAGTGGAACCACATGGGGAGCCAGTACGAAAATACTTAGCAAAGTTTATCCAACAGAGCATACGACCACACCTGGAATATGGGTCAACTGCGTGGTGTTCAGCATCAAATACCACACTACAAGAGCTGGACAAGGTGCAAAATCAAGCACTTAGAGTCACCACAGGAGGGATGAGATCAACCCCTATAGTGGAAATGGAGAAGATGGGGAGGACACAGGCACTGAGTGAGCGCAGAGATACGAAAACGCTAATACAAGCAGAAAAGTTCCTCAGCTTGCCAGGCCACCCTATGAAGAACAGATTTGAAAACCTAGCTATGGGGCGGTTGAAAAGAAGTAGTTTTATCCACCAGGCCAAACGACTCTGCAGAGAAACCACTGATCTGCCCACAGTTGGTATCCCCCTAACAACTATTCCAGAGCGAACTCCATGGAAAGATGAGCATAGACTATCGTTACAAATCCAGACAAAAGTGAGAGGAATATTTGACAAGGAAGAACAGAACAGTGTGCAGCGCAGAACAGCCACTCTCAGCTTCCTTGATGAAGAATACCCACAGGACCTCTGGATCCGAGTCTACACAGATGGGTCAGCACAAAATGCTGTTCGAAATGGAGGAGCGGGAGTGTACATAGAATACCCAAATAATACTAGGGACACAGCCAGAGTACCGACAGGAAAGTACTGCCATAACTATGATGCCGAAATTGAGGCAATCAAGATAGCAACAGAGAAATTACTAAATAACAGCAATGGTACTCAACCTGTGGTGCTACTAACAGATGCAAAATCAGTACTCGAGGCGCTCCTCTCTGGGAAATTGCCAGTACTAAGGACACTACTTTCTGAACTTAGCAGTCAGCATAAAGTCACCATACAGTGGATACCATCCCACTGTGGAGTACCCGGAAACGACAGAGCTGATCAATTGGCTAAGGAAGGAGCCAAAGAGGAACAGCCTGATGTGCCCGTTACATACCACCAAAAGAAAAGAATGATCAAATCAGTCAGAAAGCCACCAAAACCTGCTCAAGATGACTACCACATTATGGACAGACCAGAACAAGTCATTATTCTGCGCCTCAGAACAGGACACAATAGATTACGCAACCACATGTATACAAAATTCAAGATTGGTGAAACAGCCATGTGCACATGTGGATTGGCGTCGCAGACAGCAGAGCACATACTCCAAGACTGCCCAAAATATAACATATCTAGGCAAACCTTCTGGCCTAGAGAGACGACAGAGGAAGATAAACTCTATGGACCACTGTGTGAACTGAAAAAAAAACAGTTCAATTCATGCAAGAGACGACATTGCAGATATAGACATATTTCAAGCGAACGAAAGAAGAAGAAGAAGAATTTAATCTTCAACAGCTTCCTAAGGCAGACTGTGTGGAAGTGGTTTAATTTCCTAGCATGTCGCTGATAAACAGTCCAGGTTTCACAAGCATATAGCAGTGTGGATAATACAACTGCTTTGTAGACTTTCGGCCATGCCTTTTCAGGTAGGTATTGTCAGAATGCACCCTTCCAAAAGAATTTGGGATGCGTTTGTCATTATGCACTTCCTTATTCACTATAGGATAGGAGTTGTCTCTTCCCTGTGAATATTTACAACAGGCTCATCTCTAGGGGGCCAAGAATTACCCGTATCGCTTTTTTCTTGTTGTTGAATTACCATTGCTGTCTTTGGGATATTACATGGTGAGGTCCCAATCTCTTCCACGATAGCCAGCCATGTTCACTATCGTGTCCTGAACACGCCTCATGTGTGTCACACACTCTGCTGTTTCGCTTTCGACGCCGTTGATCTATTTAGATTCATCCGCCCTTCTCTACCGTCCCAGTCTTTGTGTACTAGGGATGAACACTTAGTAGGATATTTGTGAGAAGAAGGCATAGAAATATGAGGGCAGGCGCCAGGAGAACAAGACGAAAAGAGAGAGGTTGAGAGACTAGGTTGGAGAGACTAGGTTTCAACCATGTAAGAGTGGGATACTGGAATTGTCGCAGTGCCAGACAGAGAGGTCCTGTATTGGAGAGGCTAATATATGATTTTGATGTCCTCATACTCCAGGAGTTAAATACAGACAAATACCATTGCCCTGAGCACGTCAGTTATATAAACCCTACTGGACAGAAGAGACATGGGCAAGGTCTGCTGGTGAATGAAGGGGTGAAGCATGTGGTACTTGACTTGAGCCAGTGGAATCACAGTGCAAGAGAGGTCCAGGGTATACAAATGGAGATTGGTGGCTTACATTGGAACATCATAAATGTATATGCCACAGTAGACTGTTTTGCCAGAAAAGAACACTGGGACTGGCTTGAGGAATTGGAGGAATTACCAGGTGATAGGCTACTCATATGTGGAGGCTTCAATGCGAAGAACAGAGATTGGGACAGTAGTGGAGAAAACCGACAGGGAATTGCCCTTGCAGATGCCATGGTGGACTCCGATGTGATCTGCATGAATGATGGGAGGCCGACTAGAATGGCAATGAGGCCTGGCGATGCAGACACAGCTATTGACTTGGCACTTGTCTCCCAGTCACCAGTCCTTGATGTAAAGTGGACTGTTTTGAATGACCATGAGAGCGATCACATACCATGCTCAGCCCTGATCTCCACGTACTCCACTTAACGTAATCCAGAAAAGTTAAGGTTGGGAGAGCGCGCAAGACCTTCTGGTATGAGTGAACCGATAGCCTTCTTGGACGCCTCAGACAGGGGGCATGCAACAGGACTGTTAAAACTCCTTTCTTGCATCCCCCATGGTGGACCCCAGAAGTAGACCATGCTTGGAAACCAAAGAGAGCTGCAGTGAAGCAGCTAAGGATAGTGCGACAGACACTCCGAGGCTCACGAGAGGAATTGGACACAGTGGAAAATGTCAAGAAAGACAAGGCGGAGCTTTTCAAGCGCTGTGCTGCAGAGGCCCAAAACGCAAAATGAGAATGTTTCATGAAGGAGATCGGAGGTGATAAAACACTGCGAAAATTCTGGAAACTGCAATCGGCCTATGACAGTGGGAACAATTTATAGAGATGATAGTGTGCGCGTGACAACAGACAAAGAGAAAGGGGAGGCGTTTCTCCAGAGATTTTTAAAGCTGATCAATCATAATGATGCGGACACCAGAGATGCAGTTAGAGAGGAGTTATCTGGCACCATGAAGAATATGCATTATGAAGAAATCATACGGGTTGAAGATGTTAAACATATTTTGAAAAGTGCACAATACACGGCACCAGGGCCCGATGGTGTCAGGTATGGCCACATAAAGGCTTTGAGCGATGCAGACCTGAAGGAGATGACCGACTGCTTTGCATAAGGCATTATTAATGAGTAATAATATTGTATACCTACAAAATGAGATATACAACAAGTCTAATTGAAGTGACAACACAGACCAGCCATACTGCTGACCTGCCCGGTTTAGTCCCCACTTAGTTACTGCTGTGGTAAGAATTAAAGAAATAGTCACTTGACTATATTCTGTATCACAAATGCACACACCAAAAGGCAACTAGGATAGTGTACAAAGAAATGACAAGCCTCTACCAAGACACATAAAAGTATACACAGACAATGATATTTCTTGAAATAACCTAGGTCAGATATAGACTGAAATTCAGTACATACATCTACAAGACTTAGATAATTACTCAGAAATAACTTTCCTAGTGAAATCTAGCAACATCAGAATCATACATATGACTACAAAACGAGCTTGGTGCCTACCTGTTCAGAGATTTTTTTCATTTCTAACATGACCAGAGCTAACAGCCTATTTAACTAGTATCCCAAAGCAATTAACATTCCTGCAGTACTGTTCTAATTGCTTTATCAGATCTGGTTCACACATTCCTACAGGGCAGACCTATTATCTCCCAACATGTCAGTCATAAATCTTTCTACATGCACACTAGCCCTCACACCTGTGAGTCTGACAATTTTTAGCCCCCTGAGTCTTATCAGTGATTTCACACCTTGCACCTCTAGTCTCTACCAGATGGAGGTCAGCCATCGCCGTTGGACTGTTTCCTAGCTCTGCTTATCAGGTGTTGACTTGGCTTGTTTACTGCCTTATGGCTATTATCTCCACCTTTCTACAGGTAATTGCCTTTATTCACCCAATGGCCAAGTTCATTGTTGATTCAGCAGGGTCTACCTGGGCAAGAAGGTGCCAATGTGTCTGTGTGGTGTCATAGGCCCGTCTGGGTCAGCAGTTTTCTAAGGTGTAGACTAATTTCAATTATCTAGTTGTGTCCGTCTCAAGTAGCCCATTTTACTTGCCATCTGCAAGCTTACGTCATGGCTAGAGGCTTTTGTGAATAATCTTACCTCACGACTAGATAGCCGTGGAGTAGCGTGATTAATTCATTCTTTCTCAATTTGGCCTTTCCAATTTGGAGACCGAGAAAAATATTCTGGGATGTTAAGGCGCATTTCACGACAGAGCTTCCCCCTTTTAAAAAAAGTTTGCTGCCAGAAATCTTTTTGTCAACGCACGCGTACATCCAGAATAATGCCTAAGCCACTCTCCGATCTGTATCTGCCTAAAGGTTTCCAATATTCCTTGTGGCAGTGGGTTGTCATGCATCTGCATAAAGACGTCCCATTTTCATAATCCAAGGATACTCTGGATAGGTCCTTGTACCTGGTTTTCGGCCGGGATTCCATGCAATAGCTTGGTAAAATCCGGTACTTGTCAGGAGGTTGTAATTTTACCTCTCTGGGAAAGATCACAATCAACGGGATTCGTCTACGCCTCTGCGCAATTGTTTTACACCATTCATTTACGTGATTTAATCCTTTCAGCCGAGGATGTCCCCGTAGTGAATTCTCGCATAAGCGAGCCAAGCAAAGCTTGTCTCCGTGATTTTCTTCCATCCTTTATAGATCCTTACTGATCTATCAATATCTTCCTTATAAAAGGAATAATGTTACACATCATGGTCCCATGATATAAATTCAACTGGCGCTTTCCTTCTTCAAAGTCGGGCGTAACAATCTTCCCTCCTCGGTGTCGCGGTTTCTTCCCCTGATAATCAGTTAACGGGCTGAGTTAATCTGCATTAGAGTTTCTTGTACAAACCGTGCTAGAAATTGGAAATTTAGTGTGCCAAGTTGTCCAGGCCTTGAGAAATAACATAGTTATTCAAAAAGGGCGATAAAGTGGAGTTACTTTTGAATAAAGTATCCACAAAATAGCTGATCTACTCCTATCAAATCGACCTGACCTGAAGGGTAGATTTAGTCCTAGAGTGTTTATTCCAAACCACTCTTGACTTCTGTTACTTCAGGTTCCCGTCGCTTGAATACCCTGATTATTTCAGCTATAGCGATGCTAGCAGTTTCTACCTCCATCTTGTGTGAAGAGTTTTCTTTGCTAATAACTACAGACAATGTTGTCTGCACAAAATCAGAATCCATATTCTGGCTCCTAACAATTCCCTGTGTTTCCTGAGTCTTTGAACTGGTATACTTCGCGATAACAATTGGAAATGTTTCCTTGTCTGGATGTTCCTCTCTGGCCCTGCTTTCATGGGCTAAGTCCAGTTGAGGTAAATCCTGTGGTGGGCTTGCATCTACCATCACATTAGGTAAATGATTTGAACTGAGATCTAGTGTCTTTTCCTGAGCTGCAGCCTCAAAGATCACAAGGGGTTCTGGATCGTCCTTCATCCCTATCTTAGTCAAATGTAATCCCACTTCTTGCTTGTCTGAGCTGAAGGGAATAATAAGGTCGGTTACCATCTCCATCTTTCGACCTCTGTAAAAGGATGTCCTCAGGTCCTCTTCTTCTTGAGTTTCAACCCCTCGTTGAAGTAAAATGAGATTTCTGGGAGTCTTGTACTGACAAACCGTAGTGCAAACAGTTGTCCTCTGGGTAACTGTTAATAGTTAAATTATCTGAACTGATAATTAGTGATTCTTCCCGCGTTGCAGTAATGAAATTCACCTGGGATTCCGTTTCTTCCTTCCTCCCTATTTCAGTCAGATGTAATTCCACTTCGTGATTCTGTGAACAAGGAGTGAATGTGAGAATCGGCTAGGTCTCTGCCTGCGACCCATAAAGGTTGTCTTCAGTTCTCTTTCTCTCGGATTCTTTTTCGTAGCAGGGCAATTGGGTTTTTCCCGAAGGTTCTCTACTGTTAAACCAGTTAGACCACAATTTCCGTGGTGCAAACAGTTATCACGTTTGTGACTGTTTGAAGTGCCCTTGGCACGTTTTTTCTTCCCTCTTTTCCGTTTA
>JACEFZ010015091.1:0-5000 GCA_014155875.1 Cepaea nemoralis
ATCTCTTTGTCTTGTCTATCTCTTTGTCTGTTTATTTTTCTGTGTCACCGTCTGTCCATCTATTTGTCTGTCTACCTATCTACTTGTCAGTATGTCCATCTATTTGTCTGTCTACCTATCTACTTGTCAGTATGTCCATCTATTTGTCTGTCTACCTATCTACTTGTCAGTATGTCCATCTATTTGTCTGTCTACCTATCTACTTGTCAGTATGTCTCACTGTCTGTCTGGCTGTCCGTCCATAAGTTTGTCTTTTAACCCAGCCATCCATCGCGCGCGCTCTCTCTGTGTCTTTCTCTGGTGTTTGTGATCATGTCTGTCCACAGCATTCTGTCTCGTGTGCTGCCAATCTTCTTATAGTCCATGCCATGCTACTCCATGCCGCCATCGGTCAGTCCTGCCGGCGTAGCTTGAAAGCTCGTCGGTAGGCGTCGAGTGGTTTTGCATGTATCACCTTGTACCGGGTGGGCGCGCTTTAGCGATACTACTCTTGGCCTGCGTGTGCGGGAATAGTCCGTCTGTCTGATAGATATCTGGTTGATCCTATCAGTAGTCATACGCTTGTCACTCGTCACTACGCTTGTCTTAAGGCTGAAAATTAAAGGAATTGACGGAAGAGCCGTTTGCACGAGGCTCTAGGCTACCAGTTGTTTTGAGAGCCAATATATACAGGGATAACTGGCCTGTGGCAGCCTAACGTCCACTGCATCTGTGTCCGTCTCCAGTCGTCTTGCCATGCTCGCCACTGGAACCAGATGGACGCGGACGAGAGAGTGAGGTCGAAGGAGTTGCGCAACCACTTCCTCACTATAATCCAATCTAAAGCGCAAGTCATTCGTTCTTCATCAAATTAAAAGATGCAATGAATGAATGGTCCTCATCATTCGTGATGGACGAACATCCATAGTCCATGCCGTGTGGCTTTGGTGATCATGCCTGTCCACAGCCTTCTGTCTAATGTAATGCAAATTATTTCTGATACCGATGTTCCTTCAATGCCATGATGTTAGACTGTCCATCATCTGCTCTCTTGGTCTCCTGCCCCCCTCTCCCCACTGTTTTTGTTCAGCTTTTCCTTTGTGACGACATACTCCCTTCTCATAACATGACCAAAGAACGTGGACTGCCTTCTTCTGTTGTGAATAACAAGTTCATACCGTATACTAGGACATTGACAGTTGAAATGGAGTGACCAGTCTTCTTCCTCCAGCCTTTTTCTCTCCTGATAATGTCCAGAACATTCGGTACACTATCCACTGTTCATGTGAGCTCTCACAATCCCAATAAGCCACCCATGTGTGATGGGCTCTTCCCGTGGGTCCCAGCCGTCGCATAGTGCGTTGTGTTACGCGTAACGTTTAATTAAAGCAAACTAGAGAAACCTGGCACGCCTGTTGGAAAAACCCCAGTTGTGTTTACTTATTTATAAGTTGTGTATTATAGACTATAATACATTTTCTTAATTCTGTGTTTGTGTTGTTCCTGTTCACAGATTATTATATGTGCAGCGTCTGACATTTATAGCGTATTTTAAGGTATTTATTGCTACTATTGATAGTTGTTATTCATCATCATAACACCCCTGCCAGCTGGCGCAGGCGTTCATGTCTCTCCACAGATTAAAATGGAAACTCGTGAAATCTTGTGAGGCTAATGTGGTTTCCCTTGGCCTTCCACGTCCACAAGGGGGTCTGTGACCTCTGCCTTTGACAACCATTTTCAACTGTCAAGACAAGTGAGTGCCCTGCTCTGCTCAGCTGCTGAGTTGTCCACATATCTCGGTGGATATACTGTCCTCGGGGCTGCATTAGCCACACCGTGTTGTGTTTCCCATCCTCTACCACTGGGAGGAGCAGTTGGGAGTTTCCCTTTCTAAAGTGAGATACCAGCTGAACTAATTAAAGCGGGAGGAGAAGAAAGCATACAAATCTATCACGCATTATGTAAAAAGATATGGAAATATGGTATATGGCCAAAAGATTGGAAGAGAACTATCTTCATTCCAATACCAAAAAAAGGGCAACCTGAAATTATGCACCAACTATAGAACTGTTGCCCTGATCAGTCATGCAAGTAAAATTCTACTAAAAATCATAATGGGAAGACTTCGTAAGAAAATGGAAGAAGAGATTAACGTGGTTCAAGCTGGATTTAGACAAGGAAGAGGAACAAGAGATCACATACTCAACATGCGTTTAATAATAGAGAAGTGCAGAGAATTTAATGTAAACCTATTCTCATGTTTTGTGGATTATTCAAAGGCATTTGACTGTGTACAACATCAGAAACTTTGGGAAATCATGAGGAATATGGGCTTTCCATCACATGTAGTACAACTCATAAAAATGCTCTATCTAGACCAACAAGCAGCGGTTAGAATAGATGGCGAGACATCAGATTGGTTTGACATCAAGCAAGGAGTCCGTCAGGGCTGTGTGCTGTCACCTTATTTGTTTAACCTGTACGCCGAAAATATAATGAGAAATGTCAGAGATGATATAACCAGGGAGCTATATGATGCCCTAAATATCGGTGGTCATGAAATACCAGAGATTCGATATGCTGATGATACAGTATTACTATCCACATCACAGACTGGTATAGAAAACTTAATAACCTCAACCCAAAGAAATAGTGAAAATCACAACTTATATCTTAACATAGCAAAAACAAAGATAATGCATACAGATAAAACTAGTATGGAGAAAGAAATATATGTTAATGAGGAAAGATTGGAGGTGGTGGAAAATTTCAAATATCTTGGGTCATTGATTACCAACAATGGTGACACAATGAAAGAAATTAAACGGACGACTATCAATTGCTCTTCAAAGACTAAAACAACTGAATAAATTATGGAGTGGGACAGACAGAACTACAAAATTAGATTTTTAAGAGCATGCATCTTTCCTATTGCAACATTACGCCTGTGAGACCTGGACACTTACTAAACAAGCTGAACAGCGCATAAATGCCTTTGAATATAAATGTTATAGACGAGTTCTAAGAATATCTTGGGTAAAGAAAAGAACAAATGCATCCATACTTCAAGAGCTGAATATTGAAGAGAGGTTGGCTATTAAAGACGATAAAACAAAGAAAATTGATATATTTAAGTCACTTGAAACGTCCCGAAAGTTTGGAGAGAACAATAATGGAGGGGTATATGCCTGGGAATAGAGGAAGAGGCAGGCCAAAGAGAAGATGGGTGCAGGATGTGGCGGATGATCTCCAAATGGGTGTATCGGACGCGGGACATCTTGCTTATGATTGAGAGGTTTTCCGGAAGGTTTTTATGGGAACGAGGTTCTGCATAGGACATGCTGAATGAATGCATGCATGAATGAATGAGTGAATGAATGAATGAATGAAAGGAATGAAATGAAAGAAAGAAAGAAAGAAAGTTATGGTCCATCGTGGCCAAAACTTTCCAGTACTTTTAGAGGACTAGTCGCCATTACATTGCCTTTACTCATGTTCTGTTTGTGATTTCAGTTCAGCCGACCTGAGGTTCTTGTAAGGTATGTATACGTGTATGTGCTGTTTATTTCTTCTCGGGATCTTAAGAGATGTTTTTGTTTCATGTTTCTATACTTGACTTTGCTTGAAAGAATTTTGCATTTGTAGTTTGTCATAGTGGTTTCTTTGCCCCCCCCCCCCCCTCTCTGTATTTGTCTGCCCGTATCTACCAGCCCACACTTGTGTTCGTCCGTGCTGCCGTCTGTCTGCCGTTTTTGTTCTGTAGTCTCCACTTCTTTCTTCTCCATCTACGAGTGCCAATCTGTCTTGTGAATTTGTTGCTGTTGTAGTGGCCTCAGCGCTTCCACAGCAATTGCTAATTCTGTCTCTCTGCCTGTCTGTTCTTCTCTTTGTCTGCATGTCTGTCTGTCTTTATGTACATGCCTTCTCTTCTGTTTATTTGATTGACGGCACTTTTGTCTGTCTATGTCTGCTCTCTCTCCCCTCCCCTCTCTCTGTCTTTGTCTCTGTCTTTGTCTCTGTCTTCCACCTCTATCTCTGTATCTCTCTCAAGCTCCCACTCCCTCTCTTTCTTTATGTGTCACCCTCTCTTTCTCTCGCTCTCTCTCTTTCTCTCTTTCTGTCTTTCTCTCTTTCTGTCTTTCCTTCTCCCTCTCTCTGTCACTTCTCCCCCACCTTTCTCTCTCTCTCTCTCTCTCTCTCTCTCGGTCTCTCTCTCTCACGCTCTTTCTCTGTCTTCCCTCGTCTCTCTGACTCTGTCTCCGTTTCTCACTCTCCATTTCTCTGTCACACTCTCTCGTTCTCTCTCTCACTCTCCCGTTCTCTTTCTCACTCTCCCGCTCTCTCTCTCTCTCTCTCTCTCTCTCTCTCTCTCTCTCTCTCTCTCTCTCTCTCTCTCTCTCTCTCTCTCTCTCTCTCTCTCTGATATATGACCGGATAATTCCAAGAATGGTTCCCCCATGCCAGGTATTCGCCATATATCGGGGCACATATCTTCTATTGCCCGGTAAGACCAGGCGTTGGTGTTTGTCACAGATAAAAACCCCGCTCTGTAGACTGTATGGCGACTGCTTTGGCAAGCGGCCTGTATTCTTCGAACTAGATAAACAACAGTATTTACAGACACCAGCAGTGGCAAAAATATCCTAATGAAAGTTTATGTTGGTTTACGTACAAGTCAGGCCGAGTGGTTAGAATGCTTAGTAACCCACACGGGAGACCCGGTTTCGAATTCTCACTAAGGATGGATTTTCGCTCTATTCGGGGGAAAACCCCTAACCTGCACAGTTCGCTGCGATTGCAACAACCAGGCGGCTTTAATTCATCAGACTCAAGATCCCCTGTTTATTTGACAGTTTGTTGTGTACCTAAAAGTGCCGGAGTGTCGTAGCAGGGTGGTTTGCGCGCCAGCTAACTCCATGAGTGACTCGCGCTCAAGCCCCAGCCGTGGCAGGCTCTCGTTTCTCCATCAGTACAGAACCTAGAGTAACCCAGCCTCAGCCTAATCAGAGTTCAAGATA
>JACEFZ010015091.1:10000-15000 GCA_014155875.1 Cepaea nemoralis
CAATATGAACTAGAGGTGTTTTAAAAAAAAAAATGTTATTTATCAACAAAGAACAAATGCATCCACACTTCAAGAGCTGAATATTGAAGATGGTTGGCCATTAAAGACGATAAAACAAGGAAAAGTGAAATATTTTGGTCACTTGAAACGTCACGAAAGTTTGGGGAAAACAATAATGGAGGGGTATATATCTGGGAAGAGAGGAAGAGAAAGGCCACAGAGAAGATGTGTGCAGGATGTGGCGGATGATCTCCAGATAGATGTATAGGATGCGGGACATCTTGCTTATGATCGAGAGGTTTTCCGGAAGGTTGTTATGGGAGCGAGGTTCTTTAAAGAACATGCTACTGAATGAATGAATGAATGAATGAATGAATGAATGAATGAATGACCACCAGAACAAGCAAGATACGGCCAGCATTCCATAGATTGTCAACAGGATACACCAGAGTGAAGTATAATCTATACAGGGCGTGTGAGATGGGTTCCTTGGATGTCTGTATGTGTGTGAACATATTTTCAGACATCACCATCTTCCCCAGTGTCTGTGTTCTCATTACATGACCAAAACCACTTTAATCTCTTTCTTATGGTTGGATGTTCTACTTTCGTTAGCCTCTTCCATGAATTTATTAGTTTCGTGGCTTCTGCCGTCCTAGCTGCTGTTAACATTCGTCTCCGGAACAACAACACCGCTGCCTCCAAGCTCTGCCTAGTTGGTGATTTCAGATGCTGAGATCCACTGCCATACAACAGGGGAGATTCGAGGGAGTCATCACGGCCTATTGGTTACGCCGTGTGGTCAAGTGGTTACCTCGGTTTTCTCGTGCTGTGAAAATTGTGTGTTCGATTCCGGGCTACGTCCCTCTATTCACGAGTGAAGTGTTCTCGGAGAATCTTGGTGGTCGTCGCTG
Source organism: Cepaea nemoralis (assembly GCA_014155875.1). NCBI lineage: Eukaryota > Metazoa > Mollusca > Gastropoda > Stylommatophora > Helicidae > Cepaea > Cepaea nemoralis. The sequence goes on from JACEFZ010015091.1 coordinate 10,915, forward strand.
GAGCTACGGAGTTCGTGCTTTGCGTGACGCCTTCTGCAGAACACCCCACGGAAAGAGACCCAGCTATATGGAATAAAATCCGGTGCTATGAAGTCGGACCTTTTGCATTTTAAACCCCATTTTAGAGGAGGCTCGGTTTAACATTTTCACTACTCTCTTTCTGACATTCAGTGACATTGATTTATTACTTAGAATACTTGTCATCTTCTGACATGCGTATTTTGCTAGATAGTCTGCTCTTAATCTCTGCCACGCCTCTTCAGTGATTGACAGGCAGACGTAAAAAAAAAATGAAGACAAACAGTAAGATCATGCTGAGAGCTGTTTTATTTTAGGCGTCGGCTCGTTTTGAACTCAAGCGTAGTCCATACACATGCTACTAAGTCTAGTGCATTGGACTGATATTTGTATGTGGATTAGCCGTCCCTATTGCCAATGTCCCTCGCCATCAGGCCAACTCACTCTGACTTATGAGGTACGTGTAATTACGTCCTCACCCCAAGACGAGAGATCACATTTTATGTCCGACTGACCGGAATAGGGGTTGTTTAAGAAGTGTGAGAACGAGCGCTCCTGTCTATTCGGCTCATGGTGACCTCCTCTAATGATAATGAAACTGCAGTTCTCAGTTTTCAGCTTCACAATCCACTTATCTTCTTCATCATCAAATGCCCTGCCAGCTGGTGTAGATGTTCGTGTCTCTCCACAGATCTCTATCGTTTAAGTTTATTCGGTATGATTTTGCCATCAGTAGCTGGATGACGGTCTGGTGTCACCTGTAGCTCATGACTGTCCCTACCTAACGAGGATGTCCTATGACAGCCATTAACGTCGTTCACTACCTCTGACATGTGACTATATATGAAATCTTGGGAAGATAATGTGGTGGTTTCCCCTTGCCTTCCACATCCACAAGGGGTCTTTTATCTCTGCCTTTGACAGCCATATCCGGCTGTCAGGACAAGTGAATGCCCTTTTCTGCTCAACTGCAGAGTTGTCCGCTTATTCCGGTATATATTCGGTCCCCAGGGCTGTGTTTACCACACCATGGTGTGTTTCCCATCCTCTACCACTGGGAGGGACAGTTGGGACTTTCAATTCCTAAAGTTATGGTCTATGATGGCCAACACTCTCCAGTACTTTTAGAGGACCCACTTACGTTACGTGTCAAAAATACCTATAGCCGTTTGACACTCCACACGATTCACGTTCACAAATACGGAAGCCACTTTAGGTATTCCTGAAATAAACTGTCATTGTGACTGTTGGCGTACCCTAAACTGAAGTGGCCACTAGGCAGACCTAACACTGTCAGGTCCACTTGAACAGCCTTTCTGACACCTCCTGCTGATTAAGTGTCGTGACAAGGGAGCCACAGAAGCGCAGTTGCCGTCTTCATAACAGGCAAGGCTGGGACAGAGGGGATAGAGTAGTGCTTGGTTGGTTGGTAGGTTGGTTTGTTGGTTGGTTGGTTGGTGTATGCTCCGAGAGACCGAGCTGTAACTTGTGGGTTGGGTGCATTGGCGTTCAGCTGGTCCAGCCGTGGCAAGGGCTGACGTCTGTGGGTGTCAGGTCGGTGTAGAGACCTCTCCCCCCGACCCGGTACCACGGCCACGGTGTCTGTGTTGAACTCTTATTCCCCTCTACTATCCAAGAAACCAGCGGGGTATGCATACCGGTAATGCAACATTACATCTGTGGAGAAGCATATTAGGATGTATCCTAATGTATCCTAGGATATATCCACACTCCCGTGTGTTGCCGGACCCATAAGGGAAGCAAAGAATAGCAACACTGTAGCCTAACACGCATGTCGTAAGAGGCGACTAAGGAGGCTTGATGGTTCCGTCGCCCTGCTACTGAGTGAGTGCGTGGCGTGACACTGTGAGCTGTGAGTTTCATGTGAAGTGCTTTTGAATCTGCCCAAGTTTTTGTTTTTGGAACGTGACTGCATGTTCGGAGCGATGGCAGGTGGCTATGTCCTAGAGTTGACCGGTTTTTGCCTTATGCAGAAATGCGTGGCTGCTGGGCTTCTGGTTGACTGCCTCTGCCGTCGGTGATGAACTGTATGTTCGTGGACTGTAGGTGAACATCTAGGAAACATCCAGATAGGAAAATGACTGCCGATTCCATCAGAGATGAATTGGGTGTTTCGTGGGGGACTGGTGTTGACATTCTGGCGGCGGCATTATGCACAGTGTATCTGTGAGGGCTGTTGTTTGTCGAGACTCCTGTCTTTTCCACTTTTCACATTGGGCAGTGGGGAGCGTTTTATGTGATATTCACTGGCATAGGAACGGAGCATAATGGGGAAGACCCGTTGCTGTGAAGTTGGAACTATGACTAACTAACTAACTAACTCGTAGATAGAGCCGGTGACTTGGGATGGAATCTGTCTAAAGGAAACAGACCGGACACAAATGTGTGCCGAGGTCAGACACCCAGATCTGTCTAAAGGAAACAGACCGGGCACAAATGTGTGCCGAGGTCAGACACCCAGATCTGTCTAAAGGAAACAGACCGGACACAAATGTGTGCCGAGGTCAGACACCCAGATCTGTCTAAAGGAAACAGACCGAACACAAATGTGTGCCGAGGTCAGACACCCAGATCTGTCTAAAGGAAACAGACCGGACACAAATGTGTGCCGAGGTCAGACACCCAGATCTGTCTAAAGGAAACAGACCGGACACAAATGTGTGCCGAGGTCAGACACCCAGATCTGTCTCAAGGAAACAGGCCGGACACAAATGTGTGCCGGGATAAGACACTCAGACCTGTCAGGTGCATAGCTGGGCGTGACCCACACCTCTCTCTCGAGAGAGGAACCAAGAAGAAGGAGGATGATGATGATGTAACCTGGTTATGATTACGCACAGCGCACGCGGACTGGTAGGGATGACGTCTTTATTGGTCAGTTTCCTCCAGCCTGTTATATATTTCATAGCTAGTGGACTTCAGCCAGTGCCTTGAGGGAATCTAGAGTAATAAGTGCACGGACGAACTCTGTGTTTGACCAGAGCAGGGCAATCTTTTGTCGAAGACTTATCCCAAGACATTTCACACGGGGCAGTGAGGAGCATTTTGTGTGGTATTCATTAGCACAGGAGCAGAGCATTATGGGGCGACTCTTTGTCGTGAAGTTAGGGCCGCGACTAACCAACTATCCAACCTAACCTTGTCTTTCCTCTCGTGCCTAAGCTGGCGCATAGGGCAGAAGTCTTGGCTCTCTATGCTTGTGCGAAGCGTCAAACATAAGGAGCCAGAAATCTGACTCTGTAACAGCTGGGAGTTTTATGATGACGGATTGTCAAGCCGCCGATCAACCGTCTTTAGTCAAGCTAGAAGAAAACACGTCCCGTCATCTTGACCCAAGCCGGTAAACTCTGTTTAACCTAACGTAAATTAAACTAAAACTCATGTGTCCCGAAACTTTTCACATGAGGCAGTGAGGGGCATTTTGTGTGATATTCACTGCCTATCTGCCAGCTTGCCTGTCTGTCTGTCAAGAAAGAGAGAGGGAGAGCGAGAGAGTCTCTCTCTCTCTCTTTCACACACACACACACACACACACACACACACACACACACACACACACACACACACACACAGAGGGAGAGAGAGAGAGAGAGAAAATACATACTCCAGCAGCTGTATAGAAATACTTACAGCTTTGATAAGTTAATTTACAAGTTAAATAACACTCTATCCCAAGAAGAGTAAACAATATATAATGACACAAAGTAGTGCAGCTTTACATAACAGAGTTAAGACACATACAGAACGTTGCGGCGGTTAGCCTTCATCAGCAAACAAACACATTCACAAACACAACATACAGTCAAGGAGAACTCCTGTGACTACATTAGAAGGTGATGACAGGGCGAGAGGAACAAATGCATGGAAAAATGGAAGCAATGAAGAGAAAATGAGAATTGACAAAATGTTAATTGAAAAGAATGTTAGTCGAAGAAAATGTTTTAATAGAAAAACTGTTTATAGAGAAAAAACTGTATACTCACCTCACGTACGGACCTGTGAGTGTCTACGGAAAACTTGGGTGTATTGGTATAAATAACGGTGCTG
>JACEFZ010015091.1:17500-20925 GCA_014155875.1 Cepaea nemoralis
CTGCATGCGATATACCGCAATCAGGAATGCGGAAGTGGGTAGGTTACAAAGCGAGGTTACTTACTGTGCTCTATGGAATAGAGGCAGTAAGGTAATTGCATACCACGAATTTGAGGATCAAAATTTCCCGTGGTTGTGTTAAAAACAGACCACCGGCAGTTTTAGTTGGAATATGTGGGTGCAGAGAAGCTGATGGAGAGAGAGAGAGAGAGAGGAGGGAGGAGGGGAGAGAGGAGAGAGAGAGGAAAGGGAGAGAGAGAGAGAGAGGAAAAGTGCTACGACACGCCCCGATGTTGCGGGGTCGGCGGTTTACAAATACGAGGCTTCACTCTACTGTTCCTATGAATTTGGGCGTAAGGTTTATTTTTTACAACGTATTTTAGGACAAATCTCCCGTGGGAGTTTTAAAATCTGATCCCTGGCATTTTAGTTGGAATATGTAGGCACAGAGAAGAAAATGGAAAAGAGAGAGAGGAGAGAAGGGGAGAAGAGAGAGGAAGGGGAGAAGAGAGAGAGAGAGAGAGAGAGGAAAAATCCCTAGACACGCCCCTGATGTATGCGGGGCGGTCGGTCTACAAATACGAGGCTTCACTCATACTGTTTCCCCATGAATTCGGGGCAGTAAAGGTTGATTTTTATAAAAAGTATTTTAGGGTCAAATCACAGTGGTTGTGTTAAATCAGACCACCGGGAATTAGTTGGGACATGTAGGACAGAGAAACAAGTGGAAGGAAAGGGGAGAGAGAGAGGGGGAAAAGGGGAGGAGAGGAGAGGGGAGAGAGAAAATGGAGAAGGCCTACGACACGCCCAGTATGCGGGGGCGGTCAGTCTAAAATACGAGGCTTTCCCCCAACTGTCCCCTAGGAATAGAGGCAGTAAGGTTGATTGTTACAACGTATTTGAGGGTCAAATCACTCAGGGTTGTGTTAAAAAAAAAACAGGGGCCACCTGCAATATAGTTTGGGGGATGTAGGCACAAAGAAGCAAGATGGAAAAGAGAGAGAGAGAAGAGAAATTTGGGGAAGTGCTACGACACGCCCCTGATGTATGCGGGGGGGCGGTCAGTTACAAAAACAGGGTTCCCCCCCATATGTCCCCTTGGAATAGAGGCAGTAAGGTTGATTGTTATACAACGTATTTGAGGGTTAAATCACCCGTGGTTGTGTTGAAATCAGACCACCGGCAATGGGTTTGGGAAAATGTAGGCACAGAGAAGTGAGATGAAAAGAGAGAGAGAGAGAGAGAGAGGAAAAAAGAAGAGGTTGGGGGAAATGCCACGGCACGCCACCGGATGGTATGGGGGGCGATCGGTTACATAACGAGGCTTTCCCATACTGTACCTATGAAATAGAGCCCGCAAGGTTGTTTTTTACAACTTTTATGAGGATTTAAACCCCCCCCCCCCCCCCCCCCAAATGGTTGGTTATTGAGGTGTGTAACATCAGACCACCCCCAATATAGTGGAAAGGTAGACACCCAGAAGCAAGATGGAAGAGAGAGAGAGAGAGAGAGAGAGAGAGAGAGGAGAGTTTTGGGAAAAGGGGCCTACGACAAGCCAACTGGCATAGGTAGGCACAGAAAAATGCTATTGTTTAGAGAGAATGAGGAGGGAGAGAGAGGGGAGAGAGAGAGAGAGAGAGATTTGGGGAGAGAGATCGGAAAAAAGAGCCCACGACACGCCACACATGACTATATGTAGGCACAGAGAAGCACGAGTTGAGAGAGAATGAGAGAGAGAGAGAGATGAGAGAGACAGAGATTGCAAAAGAGCTTTCGAAGACCCCCCTGGATAGGTAGGCGCAGAGAAGCACGACGTTGAGATGAATGAGAGGAGATTTCGAGAGAGAAAAAGAGAGAGGGGGCGAGAGAGGTTTGGAAAAGAGCCCATGGCACGCCACACAGGTTTGGTAGGCACAGAGAAGCACGATTGTTGAGGGGAGAACGAGGAGGGAGAGAGAGAGATTGAGACCGAGAAAGAGAGAAAGAGAGAGTGAAGATTGGGAAAAGGGCCCACGACCCGTCAGCATGGCATAGGTAGGTACAGAGAAGCACGAGTAAGGGAGAATGAGAGAGAGAGAGATTGAGAGAGAGAGAGATGAGAGAGAGATTAGAAAAAAGTCTACGAACTCCACCCATGGCTAGGTAGGCACAGAGAAGCACGATGTTGAGGGAGAATGAGAGAGGGAATTGAGAGAGAGACAGAGAAGATAGGAAAAGAGCTACGACACCCCACACTTGGAAGGGGCGACACGCCGCACAGGCATGGTCCCGACTTCTCTCTTTGCCCCCCCCCTCTCTCCCCTTCACCCCCCCCTCACTCTCTCTCCCTTCCCCCCTCTCCCCACCCCCTTCTCTCTCCCTCCTCTCCCTCTCTCTTCCCTTCTTCCCTCTCTCTCCCCCTTTCCCCCTCCTCCCCTTTTCCCTCTCTCCCCCCCCTTTCGCGCTCTCCCTCTACTCTCTCTTCCCTTTTTTCCCCTTTAATCTGGGTCTCTGTGCATCCCTTTTCTTCAGTGCTTTCCCAGGGGTTTGGAATTACAAAACCCCCAACAACTTAGGAGGGGCGAGGGGCCAGAAGCGCTTTGATGATAGAACCATACTGACTATTTCGTAGGTATTATAACCCATGTGGTAGGTGAGGCCTTTTCTCTTCGCTCTCTCGGTCTCTTCTTCTTTCTCTCCCCCCTTTCTCTCTCCTCTTCTCTCCTTTCTCTCTCTTCTTGCAGTCCACAAAACTAGCATTTGTCTGTTGAAGTGTGTCATGTAAGTCCCGTTTTCCTGCACCCAGTCCACCCAGACCAAAACACAATGGGGTCGTGGCAATTTACACGCCCTCCCCCGCCCCCTTTCTTTCTAGGCTCACTGTCCCGTAACATCCAGCCCCGTTATTTATACAAAACCCCCAATTTTTTCCCTAGACACTCACAGGTCCGTACGTGGGTGAGTATACAGTTTTTTCTCTAAACAGTTTTTATTAAACTTTTCTTCGATAACATTCTTTCAATTTAAATTTTTTCAATTTATTTTCTCTTTATGCTTTCCCTTTTTTCCCTGATTTTTTCCTCTCGCCCTGTATCACCTTAAGTAGTCACAGGAGTTTCCTGGTATGTTGGTTTGGAATGTGTTTTTTTGTGGAAGGCTAAAAAGCCCCAACGTTTGTATGGTTTAAAAATCTGTTAGTAAAGCTGCATACTTTTTGTCATTATATATTTTTTACACTTTTACAGCTTACCCCAGTTCCACCAAAATTTTTTCCCAAGAAGAGTGGCGGGTTTAGATTGAGGACGCCGTCCTCAGAGGCGCCGACAGCCGACCCTGCCCGCACGATCCCCCTACGCATTGTTTCAGTGAAACACCTCCGGGGCACTGCCCAGCGCTGACGGTCAGGTCCGGAAACGAGCCGTTTTTAAAGTGAGTGGTTTTCGGGG
>JACEFZ010015092.1:0-18337 GCA_014155875.1 Cepaea nemoralis
AGAAATTTTAATGTTAAATAACAAAAAATTTAACTTTGTCCGAGTTTGTCGAAATTCTTTATTTATGTTTTACCTGAAGTATTGAAGTTATATTGTTCAATTTGTTTTCTTTCTTATGTCCTTATTAACTTTTTGACTTATTTTACAAACATTACTATATGCGATTATATATGGTACAGGAACACTCGGAAGAAGACCATGGTGAAAGTCTAGAGGGGTGACACCAAGAGTTTACCGCACTGGGTGACACCAATCCCAGTGACGCCACTGTTAACGTCCCCAAGTCAAGGGCGGCAGGTCAACATTTTAGTCCAGTTGTCCGGTCTAGGGCTCGAATCGCATACCTCGGCATCAGCACACCGGATGTTTAAGAACACACATTCTTATCCATTCGGCCATGGGGACCTGCATTTCTGCAATTTAAAGGCACCACAATTAGTAATACACACGCACTCACACACACACACACACACACACACACATTCACACACGCGCGCACACACACACACACATCTGTGTGTATATATATTCATCTTCATCTGTTTGCTTCTTCTTCTTCTTCCTCTTCTTCTTTATACTAAAGAACAAATAGATCTTCACTGCCTGGAGAGAATGGTGCCACAGGGATTGATCAGAGGACCTGGCCTACACTCAGGACTTCGAGGAAAGGCCAGACCGACACATAATATGACTGCTACTGGTATCAATAGTATTGGGACTTTTCGCTGGCTGTTGAAAATAAGGACGGAGAACATATGGGAATGTCCTGAGTGCTGTAATGTCGGTTCTTGACAACTCAAGTTCTTCTTCTTCTTCTTCTTCTTCTTCTTCTTCTTCTTCTTCTTCTTCTTCTTCTTCTTCTTCTTCTTCTTCTTCTTGTGTTTGTCAATCCACGGCCCCCTGCTCTTAACAATTCTTTTCAGCCTAGCCTAATCTTGAACTCCATTGCTCTGACATGCAGAAAGAATAAAAACATGACACGGAGAAAATAACGAAAGTCAGAACGAAGATGTGAAATATGTATCACGGTTCTAAAGTCAATCCCAGCCAAATAAAATAAGTTGCCAAGATGGCTTTGGCCAGAGCCAGGCCTCATAACAATACAATCAGATATCCTTGGGGAAACTGCTACTGTAATAAATACAAATCTTTTAAACGACGTATACAGCGAAGGGCACGTCCCTAAGGACGTAATAAATCAGTTATTATCACCCTCCTAAAGAAAACAATGCATTAGGAGAAACACAGAATAATTAGGCTGAATGAGTAATGTGACAAACATATCATTTAGAACTGTCACGAAAGGAATACAGAATACAAAAAGATCTTAAATCGGCGATGAAGTGCGGTTTCGTTCAAGGCAAAGGAAGAGTTAATGTCTTATGCATTCTACGAATGATAATTCAGAAGATATAAAGGCATGTTTGTGTGTTTTACTTGATTGGTTACTTGATTGGGTAAATCACGCATACATATAAGGACACTTGCCTGAACATACACACGTAGATGTGGGAGGAGATTTGAGAGATCTACTTCTTCTTCGTTCCTCTTTCAAAGGGAAATCGTCACATTTAGTAATGTTCCTCATTTCTAGGGGAGTTCGTCACATCCAGTAATGTACCTCCTTTCTAGGGGAGTTCTTCATATTCAGTTATGCACCATATTTCCAGGGGAGTTTTTCACATCCGGTTATACACCACAGTTAAGACCTCAAATTTCAGTATTTTCGAGCAGGTCAGCATGGCCGAATGGGTAAGAACGCCAAAAAAGGTTAAGAACCACTGTTCTACAGGATCTAAAACTGACTCATAAATAATATTATGTTATGAAGTTGAGTGTACTTCGGCATATCAACCATAGTATTATTATCTTATTCACTTCATGTGGTATGTAACTCTGCGTTATGCAGCAAAAAATGTCAGGCAAGAAATTGTGCAATATATAGTTTATGTTTGAATAACGAAGACACAAACAATAGATTGCACGATTTATTGCCTGGCATATTTCGCTGCATCTCTTCGGGTATCTACTGCAGAATTCACACAACGTAAAGTAAATTAACTAGATAAATCTATCATGCTGAAATATACACATGTCTTTCTGTTTGCACAAATCTGGCTGGCGTTGATTGATCATTATTGCTTCTGCAAACTTTAACAAGCGAGTATTTTTTGTGTTAAACGACAAGCGAAAGGGAGTGTCTCTGTTAATCACATGGCCGCTTTCGAGAATGTGCCTAGCAATGGAGGCTGGAGGCTTCCGGTGTGTCGGCCCCACTAGGCTCGCATCGCCTGTGTGTTGTATCTTGTTGACCCATTGAGGTATGTGTTCTAACACCCGTTTGTTAAGCTGTCTCTCAGTTCTACCAATGTAAACGGCCTGGCATCTACATGTGAATTGGTAAATACAATTGTTTGTGGCGTACAGAGGAACAGGCTCTTTGACTGCTGGTGTAGGAATCGGTACGGTTTTAAATCTAATGACTGGAGTTGCCGCACAGAATGTTCGGCCTACAGCTGTAGTAAGCCCGTCTTGTAGACGATGCATTACGTCATCCCCTCGAAAGGTTAGCTGGATGAATACCTTGAGTTTAGGGACTGTAGTTTCGTCTGGTTTTGGTTTGGGCTGTTGACAGTGGGGCTTAATAAATCCTGCGGAGTACCCATTCAGTTTTAAGACATTCTTCAGAGTTTCAAATTCCTCTGTCATTGTGTCCTGGGTGCATATCTTTCTAGCTCGGTCAAACAGGGTCCGTACTAAGCCTCATTTGTACTGGACAGGTGTGAAGCTCTGAAAATTTAGGTATTGGCCAGTCCATTTCTCTTTGCGGTACACCGATCTTTGAATTGTGCCGTCTGCTCTACGTCTCATTAAAATATCTTGGAACGGCAACGCTTGGTTGTGTTCGTGTTCCATATAGAGAGATGTTTTTATGCGTCATGTTCATTATGGCCTGGAACGATGTTGCTTATAGCTCGTCTGTGGTGATAATTAGTATATCGTCCACATAACGACGGTTGTTAATGTCTGAGGATCTCTTTTCTTTTACATGTGCCATGAAGATGTCCGCTAGAGTAGGACCAAGAGGACTCCCCATGGCCACTCCGTCAATTTGGCGGTATGACTTTGTTAGAAAAACCATATAGTTTATGGCGTCTGTGTCTACATTCAGGGAAGACAATTTTATAAATGTCTAATGTCACAGAGATTTAGAATGAACATTAATGGAAGACGTGGTTTCTGGAAGATGAGACACTGAGAACAAACATGAGGTTTCAAAGAAGACATGGTTTCTGGAAGATGAGGCAGGGAGAACTAACATGACGGTAGACAGAAGGCATGGTTTCTGGAAGATGAGACGGGGAGAACTAACATGAAAGCGGAAAGAAGACACGGTTTCTGGAAGATGAGACAGGAGAAACTAACATGGCGGTAGAAAGATGACATGGTTTCTGGAAGATGAGACGGGGGAACTAACATGACGGTAGAAAGATGACATGGTTTCTGGAAGATGAGACGGGGGAACTGATATGACAGTGGAAAGAAGACATGGTTTCTGGAAGATGAGACAGGGGAAACTAACATGACGATAGACAGAAGACATGATTTCTGGATGATGAGACAGTCAGAACTAATATGACAGTGGAAAGAAGACATGGTTTCTGGAAGATGAGACATGGGGAACTAACTTGACGATTAACAACAACTGTCATTACTGCCTAAAGTACATTGCTATGTTGGAGTTGAATGAGGGAGAAAGGAGTTTTGAGCCTGAGGAATTAAGGCAGCCTAACTAGCTTAATCGCCGCAAAATGTACAGGACAGTATTTTCTTTTATCTCCCGACAGAGGAAAAACATTAATCACCTTACCGAGGATGGAACCCGGGTCTCCAGAATGAAAGTCCGGCGTTGTAGCTAGTCGGCCAGAAGCTCCTTACATATCAGCGGACGCGGGCTATTAAAGACGCCCTGACTATGGAAATCCATAAGACGAGGAAATGTGCAATTTATTGCTTTTGAATAGCGAAGACACGAACAATAGAATGCACGATTCATTGTCTGGCATTTGAGAAACCGGTCACGTGATTGATAGCGACAATGCGTTTCGTGTGGTGTTTACCACACAAAATAGTTGCTTGTTAAAGGTCTCAGAAGTCATCATGATTATTCTGCATAGGCCAGTTTTGTGCAAACAGAAGACATGATAGTCCGTTTAAAATTACCGTGGTAGACAATTGATATTACTGTGCGAATATGTGTATACTTAAGCTTGAAGGATTGATCTAATTACTTTACATTAAGTTGTGTGACTTCTGCAGTACGTACCTGCCGAGATGCAGCAAAATATGCCAGGCAATAAATCGTGCAATCTATTGTTTGTGTCTTCGTTATTAAAATTCACAACGGGTAAACATTGTTTTAATTTATTGATTGTTTTTTCCAGTTGGTTCTGGACCGGACAATGGGCATATTGATAGTTTTTTTCCTATTTGGTTCTGATGAGAGAAAAAATCTGTAAATAGCTTGCTACATGATGATGATGATGATGATGATGATGATGATGATGATGATGATGATGATGATGATGATGAAGATGAAGATGAAGATGATGATGATGATGATGATGATGATGATGATGATGATGATGATGATGATGATGATGATGATGATGATGATGATGATGATGATGATGATGATGATGATGATGAAGATGAAGATGATGATGATGATGATGATGATCATGATCATGATCATGATCATGATCATGATCATGATGATGATCATGATGATGATCATGATCATGATCATGATGGTAACGATGATAGTGATGATAATGATGATTATGGTGGTGGTGCTGTAAGTTTCGACAGTCAGTATCATGGCCATGTCATAACTAGAGTACTGAAATGCTATATATAACCTGTTTTGTTGTATGCTAGTGAACCATGAAACGTGAATGAGCAAATTAGAAAGAGATTAGAATCAACGGAGATATGGTTCTTGAGATGATTGTTACGAATAATCTGACGGGCAGTGTAACTAACAACGATTGCCTGAAAGAGACTAATAAAAGAAGAACAGTATATAGAACTATAAGAAAGAGACTAATGGAAGTAGAATATTATATATAACTATAAGAAAGAGACTAAAGAAAAATAGAACATAATATACTACTATGAGAAAGAAATTAATGAAAGTATAATATTATATACAACTACTTTTTAAAAAAAAAGATTAATGAAAGTAGAACATTATATACAACAATAAGAAAGCGACTAATAGAAGATTATTGAACTATAAAAAAGACAGAATATAGAAGATTATTGAACTATAAAAAAGACACTAATGAAAGTAGAACATTATATACAACTATTAAAAAGAGACTAATGACAGTAAAACACTATATGCAACTTTAAGGTCATAAAATGTAAAGTGAGGCATTGGAGAACATCGCGACAACTTAAAAGATCAGTTTGAGAAAGGCACTGGCAGATCGAGATAAATGATGCTGGATTGACAGAGACAGGGGAATACAGGAATATCATCACCATAGTTGATCGGGAACACCAAGAACAGAGATCTGTGGCGAGACATGAACGCCTACGCCTGTTGGCAAGGTACATGATAATGTGTGGCAATATTTCTTTGTGTAACATCTTTGATTCTAAGAGAAACGTCCCGGTTTCTCAGTGGCAAGATTTAGCAACCCTAATTCTAGATGATAACAAAGAAAACACCGAGAAAATGAACGAAGATCAAATAAAGGCGCCAAGGCGTTTTACATGCAAATATATACCATTACTTGGTGAACATGGCGCCATCAAAATTCCAGAAGGATTTCTATGTAAAGGTCAAGTAGATCAACATCAGGATGTGCCAGTTTGTGTCGGTACTGTCGTAGATCAAGTCTTGCTTTGCCAAAAATACCGTTAGTTAATAGTAAGCAACGACTGTAATGTTTATTATCATTAGTAGGTGATTCCATTGCTACCTCATATATCAATCCTTCCATCCATCATGTGCCATGCCGATAAGCGTGGGCAGTCATGTTCTGCCATGTCACTCGATCACCAGAGTCGTGGATCAGCTCTGTGTTCCTTTCACGACCATGCCATGTGGCCAAGCCATCCAGGTATTTACTTCTCGGTCTTCCCCTTGGTCTCTTCCCTTCGATCTTGCCAGTCGTCACCAAGTTCTCCAATTCATTCCTTCCCATAACATGCCCAAAAAATTTTGACTATCTACGTCTAATGACTCTAATCAGTTTACGATCTTCATTTGTTTCTTGAAGGACTTGTTCATTGGTTTTTCTGTCTGTCCACGGTATTCTTTGTATTATCCTCAGAAACCACATTTCCGTAGCCATCAGCTGTTTTTCAGCTTGACTGCTTATTGCCCACGCTTCACATCCATACTAAAGAATAGGTTCTATGTAGCACTTAACACTCTTTTTCTCGTTTCAATTGATATCTTTTTATTCGTCAGTATGTTGTTCATCTTGCAAAAGGCTACCTTCGAAATGGCAATTCTTGTTCTAAGCTCTTCTAGGCATCTCCCATCAGATGTTATGACTGTGCCGAGATAACTGTATCGATTCACTTGCTTAAGAATATGCCCATTTACTCCTTTATCACATTGTGATATTTCTTTCTTCCCAGTGACGACCATAATCTGTGTCTTCTTAATATTCAGTTCTAACCCTAGTTGTTCACTGTGTGCAACAACCGCATCTACTAAATGTTGTAGATCTTCTTCATTATCTGCAATAAAGACTGTATCATCTGCATATCTAATGTTATTGATGTATCGTCCACAATGTTGATTCTTTCCATATCTTCTATACTTCTGAAAATATTTTCATATATAGCATACAGTATACTACCACTACTACCACCACTACTACCACCACCACCACCACTACTATTTCTACTACTACTACTACTACTACTACTACTACTACTACTACTACTACTACTACTACTACTACTACTACTACTACTACTACCACTACTACTACTACTACTACTACTACTAGAATTACTACTACTACTACTACTACTACTACTACTACTACCACTACCACTACAACAACTACTACTACTACTACTACTACTACTACTACTACTACTACTACTGCTGCTGCTGCTTCTACTTCTTCTACTACTACTACTACTACTTCTACTACTACTACTACTACTACTACTACTACTACTACTACTACTACTACTGCTACTACTAGTAGTACTACTACTATTAATATTACTAGTTTTACTACTACTACTACTACTACTACTACTACTACTACTACTACTACTACTACTACTACTAATTTATTTCATCTCTCAATGGAGTACAATCTCTCAACAATCTCACGCCTAACGTTTGTACACGTGTTCATGACTTTTGTACACGTGTTTATGATTGATTGGATATCGCAGCTCAAATTGTTTACGGCATGGGATAACCAGTCTCCCTCCAACCTTCCTTAGTAGCCTTAGTCGATATGCATGTTTAGAACATGTGTGACTATTATTTGCTTCCTTTATGGCCGCCATTAACGGTGTATATTCTCATTACTGCTATCATACCTAATACGTTAAAATAACGCTTAACGAATTATCATCCGTTTCACCAGCGTTGCTTTGATTCTGAATTTCTGTTTATGGTGCCTTTGCTACTCGTATCAGGTATCTTCCTACTCACTCACAGCTTGCGTCCCAGCCATCGCAAAGTATGTTCAGATTACAAACTACCCCCTTAAAGAACAGCGCACGTGTTTCTCATACAAATCTCCTGCATCTTTTATTGAGTTTTATTAGATCTTTTTCCTTGCGAATTTCCTCTGCCAAAGAGAGAATCTCTTACTTCTTCTGTTTCCTTGTTCGTCATAAGATTTCCATGTTAATGTCTCTAATAAGAACAACAGTTTGTCTCAGGTTCGTGATATTCCCACACATATTTTGGTGGAATAAATTTGGCTGATATAACATTTGCGCTGTATAGGGATATGCCATACACTGAGGAAATCCGCGTATATTCATCATCATCATCAAATGCCCTGTCAGCATGCTTAGGGTGTTCATGTCACTCCACAGATCTCAGTCTTTGATGTTCTGGATCAAGTCAACTGATGATATTCCTCCATGCCACTATCTCAGTTCATCCAGCATCATTTTTCTTGGTCTGCCTCTGCCTCTGTCTCTCTTTCCTGTGTTCTTACCAGTTGTCACAACGTTCTCCATGCGAATATTACAACCCCCAATGGGGGGGTTTAGGGCGGAAGAAGAAGATATATATTTGCTTTGAGTAAATCAACGAAGTCGTGAAGTAGAACTGGCACGTTTTACTGGAACACAGTCACAAGTGATCAAATGGACGTTACGGCTAGAGACTTCTTCAGCACAAAAACAATAAACATACACTTATACAACTACAGGAATAATATAGAACAGTGCCTTAGCCGATGATAATCCTGTCCGACTGCCATCTATATCTCTGTCATGTGAATGTCATGTCATCTGTGTTTACGTACCTTCGTTGTTGTCAGCGGGACAGGAAGGTACAAATCTCCTCTGCACGACGTTACGGTCAACTCCAAGCCGAGCTTGATTTACTAGGCAATTTGACGTTCAGTAGCTTGCCATTGCTTTCTGAACGAGAAGGCAACGTAGAAATCGCTTCACCGGTGTAGGCAATTAATCAACGAATGACATGAGCGCGTTCAGACAAAGATTCAATACCTGCACTCATCGTTCACTACGGGACGGCAAGACTAGCACAACAAACTCCTCTATGAATGCTGTCATGCTCCTAGCGCTTCACATACACACAGTACGTTCCTGCTACGGGAGTTGCTTCTTTTTTTTTTTATTGTAACGTTGCTTGTTTTTTGTCTAATTTCATGTGAACTGTGTTTCAGTGAAGCTGACCTTTGGCGATACAAGTTGAAGACATCATCATCATGTGTCATGCCGATAAGTGTGAGTGGTCATGTTTCGCCATCTCACACGATCACCAGAGTCATGGTTCAGCTCTGTGTTCGTGTCTCGACCATACCGCTTAGCCAAGGCATCCGAGTATTTACCGCTCTGCTTCCACTAGTTCTTTTCACCTCAATCTTGCCAGTTGTCACTAAGTTCTCCGGTGTATCTCTTTTCATAACGTGTCCAAAAATTGTGACTCAATTGAAGATAAGTTAAGACAATTATAGGTATCAACATACATTAAAATAAGACAAGGAAACAAGCGTATACACAAGGATAGACCAGATGTCGAGTTATGGTAGCAACTAGACGCTCTATTTGGAAAGGGAAATATATATATATATATATATATATATATATATATATATATATATATATATATATATATATATATATATATATATATATATATATATATATATATAAGAAAACAGTTTTTCGTGCAGTTGTATCAGAGTGTGTTTATTGTTTATGTGCTGACAAAAGCTTTGGCCGCAACGTCAATTTTGTTATTTTTGACCGTGTTCTAGTAAGATTACGGATTCTCTTCACGTTTTAGATTCAGTCATTGAATTTGTACAGCTTTACTGCAGTTCTACTAATTCCAGTTTCTTTTCCAGAGAATTTCTAGAAAAATCTTGACATTTTCTGGTACATAAGTTATAGGCCAGGCTCGGTCCCAGCGCCGTTCTGGTCATAGCATGATCGTGCTATGCTGGAGATTGAACACAGAGCACTGTCTTGACACGACTGTGGGTTAACCTACTACGCCACCAAGGCTTCTTTTGGAGGGTGGAGCTGGATAACTACAGTCAGACTGAAAGTGTTGAGATCAAAGAGGGACGGCAAACAGCGTTTAAGTAATTGCAAGCTGAAGTATTTTATGTCGCAGTTTAAAACTAAACGCAAACAAATCAACTAACGCTCAGGGCGAACAAAGAAGAAAAAAGATGTTCAAATGGTCCTAGTTCGATTTTCACGCTACATACCTTGATTATATTTGCTTGCTGTCTACGTTGTACTTTTGAAACTTTATTGATGTTTCGTCGCAATCGACATAAAAAGACTCACGGTTAAATGCCTCGTTCTCTGCATTACACCCATGGTATTTTCAAGACTTAACATTCATGCATACAAATAAACTGAGAACATTGCGGAAGTTCCACCTTATACATACTAAATAAATAAATAAATAAGACAAGCAAGTCTTCTTCTTCTTCTTCTTCTTCTTCTTCTTCTTCTTCTTCTTCTTCTTCTTCTTCTTCTTCTCCTTCTTCTTCTTCTTCTTCTTCTTCTTATTATTATTATTATTATTATTATTATTATTATTATCACTGTGATTTACGAAACAAGTATGAAGATCTACTTTATATTCTCTGTATTTCGCTAATATTGTTCTCATGTTGAAAATGTGGTCCCTGGTTCCTCCACCCTGTCTGAAACCTGTCCGGATTCTTTAATTTATATTGTAACTTTACCTTTTGCAGGATGATCCACAAGATGTGTGCCAGTATAATGTCATAGTGCAACAGTACAATAGCTGGTGCGCAAATTAAACTTTCTTTCTTTATAACGACCGAACGAACGAACGAACTTTATTTTACATAACGTAAAGCGATACCAGAAATATTGAAGCAGCAGCAAGAAGATACGAAAGCGAATCCACATAACGCTAATGAAAGCAAAGAGGTGCCAGGACTTAAGAGAGGGATATACGAGAGGGCTTCAAATAAAAACCTTCATTATGTGATAACAATTACAATAACTACGCTGTTGTCTGTTGTCTTGTAACCTGTAAATATTGTTGTTAAGGATGTTAGGAGGGTTAAGCACATGACATCACGGTGCAGGCAATACTGTGACGTCATAAGGACACTTTAAAGATGGCCGTCCCATTTCTGACAAGCACTAAAGTGGAGCACCCACCTTGCAGACTTTGTGGTACTGTTGCACATCATGGATGTCGTGGTGTGCTGAACCTTGACTGATATCAAGATGTGCGGCAGTGTCGTACACAGTCAATCGGAGCTTTTCCTGTACTCGGTGTGCCTGACCCGGTCGTGAACAGTCTGTCACAGAAGTCACGCTGTTTTGAAACTTCCTAATACATTCACACACTTGCTGGACTGACAGGCATGCATCGCTGTACTGGACCTTCATTTGCCGATGAATTTCTATAGATTTCACCCTTTCACTGATCAAAAAACGGATAAAAGAACGCTGCTCTTACTCGTAGATTGTTCCATTGGATGCTTGTGGTCACACAGTTCTGCTCACATAGAGCACGATTTATACGGACACTGGCTTTTGGACTAGTCCTGTTGGTATAATGCCACAGTCTGGTGACATCTCTGTCTTCAGGCTTCAGGAAGCCCCCTAGTCCTGTTGATATAATGCCACAGTCTGGTGACGTCTCTGTCTTCGGGCTTTCTATTGCCGATCGTCCTTCCTTTAATAAAGATGTTGGTTCTTTTTCAATATGTATTATTCATTCCTAAGTGATGTATGAATGAAATAATTTATGAAAGCAGAGAGATGAGAAGGGAAGAATGTCAGTCCGGCCTGGGTGCCCATTTCGTAACCCTTTGAAAATAAAGTTAATTCGTTCGTTCGTTCTGTTTTCGTATGTATTACCTGGATTTGCTATCGCATCTTCTTACTGCTGCTTCCATCCTTCTAATACATCTTTACTTTCTGTTAAAGTATTGCCATTTTATTACTTATTACATGTAATGATGGTCTGATTCGCCTGTTAATTTTCTGATTTCCTTGAATAAAGCAATGAATTTCCTTAATGAATGTGACATAGACGACAATAACAATACGTTGCACGATTTATTGCCTGACATATTTCGCTGCATCTCGTCAGTTACATAGTGCAGAATTATATATCATATTAAATTTGCAATTACTGTGGCGATAACAAAAGCTCCACATTCGGACAATATCAGTGACTATATGTTTTAAGTATTTCAATAAAGATATAATTCATGCAGTCACTTCCTATGATATATATCTCTTAAGTATACACCTGGTGAGATGCAGTGAAATATGCCTGGCAATAAATCGTGCAACCCTTTTTTTGTAACCTCTGCGTCCAAATTCCCTGAACAAGTCTCGATCTTGTCTATACAACTGGAGATGCTCTATTATATTGCAAGAATTTTTCCCGCTCACTTTGAGCGTAGTCCACGGTGGACTAGAGCCCAAATGGGATCACATCCAAGATAGTCCACGGTGGACTAGCCCAAATGGGATCACATCCAAGATAGTCCACGGTGGACTAGTCCAAATGGGATCACATTCAATATAGTCCACGGTGGACTAGTCCAAATGGGATCACATTCAATATAGTCCACGGTGGACTAGTCCAAATGGGATCACATTCAATATAGTCCACGGTGGACTAGCCCAAATGGGATCACATCCAATATAGTCCACGGTGGACTAGCCCAAATGGGATCACATCCAATATAGTCCACGGTGGACTAGCCCAAATGGGATCACATCCAATATAGTCCACGGTGGACTAGCCCAAATGGGATCACATCCAATATAGTCCACGGTGGACTAGCCCAAATGGGATCACATCCAATATAGTCCACGGTGGACTAGCCCAAATTGGATCACATCCAATATAGTCTACGGTGGACTAGCCGAAATGGGATCACATCCAATATAGTCCACGGGGGACTAGCCCAAATGGGATCACATCCAATATAGTCCACGGTGGACTAGCCCACATGGGATCACATTCAGTGCAATGAAGTCTATCCTCTCGTCTTTAAACTCCCTTTCACGAATAAGTATCACGTCCAGGAATGTGTCATTGCTTTCTGAATGAGAATTCAACATTCAAGTCCTACTGACCGGCGTGTGAAATAACCCCACTACCCCGCGTCAACCAGATATATCCACAAAACCCAAGGGCAAACAACTAGGAAATTGGATAGAAGTAAACTCCCTCCATATGTCTTTTCCTTGGAGACAATGGCAAGGATATGGCGAGCAAACAGATACCCTAAATGAACATATAGAAGCATAAATAATATGAAAGGACACTGGAAATAATTGAATGGCATAGTGAATCTGAAAATAGAAACTGATTAAGTGCAATTACTTCGGCCATATTTTTCCTCCCTCTGGTAGCGTGAATTATGATGGTTGTGGTAATATAAGAATGGCTTCAGTGACCATGACTTATAAGTATCGTCTGCCCTTGTCTGGTTCGTGGAGATATTTCACGGCTGGGGAAGGGGGGGGAGGGGGGAATAATGAACTCACAGGCAACTTTTTGGCGGTCATGTTTGCAGAAGTTAGCATGGGATTGACAAGAAGCAGTGTCGTTAATACTTGCAGGAGATTGGCATGGTCTAATGGATAACAGCACTAGCTCTGAAACTTCAGGTGTACTAATGTCTCGGTAGTGTGTTCAAGCCCTATACCGGTCACATAAACTAAAATGTTGACTTCTCGTCCTTGGCTTGGGGGAGGGGGGAATTACAAGCACCTCAATAGCCGGAGTGAGTTCACCTTGTGGCGATGGACACTGGTAATAGTGAAAGGTAATCGCACTAGCATAAATCATTCCTGTGCACTAGACATTGTAACACGTTTATGGACTACGCTTGAATTCAAAGCCGGCGAACGCAAATAAAAAGCAAGATAAGTTTAAAATACTGGTTAGTTGAATGTACTTTATCTCTGTCCCAAGTGACTATGTGAATCTATGTAGCGTACTCTGTCGGAAATTACTGTTTGCATCTACATAAACTATGTCCAAGTCACTATTTGAATTTACACTATGTCCTAAATGTATATCTGAATGTACATTAACTTTCTCTGTCCTAGAATTCACATTATGTCCCCAAATGTATATGTGGAGTTTCCTCTCAAGATTTTCGCCGGTGCGATGGACTTTCGTGCATCTGAGCGAATCAATCCTTGAGTGTTTTCCGTAGCGTGTTGGGATACCTTTTTTTTTTTGTTTCTTCAAAATCGCGGACCCGGCGTGTGTGCCCCGTACAGGGCACAAACCTATTTGGCGGCGCGGTCCACAACGGGCCGGTGCATGACGCCTCAGATGCAAATGCGACCGACTGGGCCTCAAGTATACGCGTATTCTATATTGGAATTGTGCCAACGCTAAATAACGAGGCCCCATCTTGATAAGCCTGGCATACAGGAACGATATAGTTGCGCTTCAGGAGACGAAATTGGGAGGTAATACACTCCATATAGCCGGATTCAAATGTTCTTACAACAGGCGACGTCTGGGAATGACGACTCTGATTAGAGACAGCATAGTGGCTTCAGAGCTGAACATATCCAGGTGGGACAGTGACGAGATATAATTACAGGCTGATAAAGTTCACTCTGGTCTACCATTCGTATTGGTGAATGTTTATGCCTGCAACGCGAGTGTGGATTCCCAGAGATTAAAGTGTTTTAGTTACATATTAGTTCACGAGAGGAATGCCATTTTCTGTGGCAATTTTAATGCTAAGGGCAAATTATGCGGTAGCATTTCTTCCAACACACAGGAGGAGGAGCTCGAGGCAGCACTAGAAACCAGTGACCTTGTCTGCATCAAAAGTGGCTATGTCACCAAGACAGCAAGTCGTCCAGGTGACGAGAACATGTGCTATTGACCTGGCACTGATGTCTCCGTCACACACTACAGTGTGTAGATGGGGTGTCCATGACAGCGACCACCAACCTTGCAGCATATTGGTGGAGAATGGCAGAACCAGGCAGCACAATTCAACAGTCAAGACATTTAAGTATGATAGTTCAGGGCAAGATGTGGTGAGTAAAATAAGGCGTGACAGGCACAGGAATCATCATGGCAAGAAAAAAAGCTGGGAACAGCCACCTTGGTGGGATTGTGAGGTGGAGAAGGCCTGGATGGATAAGCCTGGTGCTGTAAGGAAATGGCAAAACGCCAAGAAGAACAGAGTTGCCCATCTTAGACTTATTGTGCACTTGGAAAGAGAGATGGACACCAACGTTAGCTATTTCAAAAAGCTGGTTAAAGTGTGTTAAAAGTGAAAAATGGGCATCGCTGTGTTAAAGAATAAGCACAGACAAGTCACTGAAATTGTTCTGGCGACTACATAAAAGTATGAATGGGGTAGTCAAGACAAAGTGTGTTCCTGACTTACAAAGTTCTGACCGTATCTGGCAGAGGTCTGACGGGAATAAGGGCAAAGCCCTTTTGAAACGCTTTCTAGAGCAGAGCAACCAGACAGACACGAGAGGTCGTAATTTTGCCAAAGCGATTACCTCAGATAGGTGTAAGGCCCAGAACATAGAAGCTGAAGACACGGTGACAGTGAAAGAGATCATGGCTATGCTTCGACCAACAAGAAACAGCGCACCAGGGCCAGATGGTATGAGGTATGACGACATCAGTATGTGTACCGACAACGAGCTAGAGAAACTAGCAGACATGTAAAACAACAGCATAGGGAGTGCTAGCATCAAGGAGGAAAGGTTGCACAGCTGCCTGATTCCCTTGCCGAAGCCTAGAAAAGACCACACACAAATTAAGGGATATCGGGTAAAAACCATGCAAAATACAATAGGCAAGCTGCTGGAGACATTAATTGCCAGAAAAATATCAACCAGCTAGAGAGGCGAGGTTGCTTCCCACCTGCCCTTTGAGGGCACCGTCTAAACAGAGAAACCTGGACCAACGCAGCGATTTTTGCCTATGATATCTATGAAGGCTTCCACTCAGGCATTGAAACATGTGCTGCGGCGATTGATCTTGAGGATGTCTTCAATAGAATACCGTTGGATTTTTTACTGTTTCAGCTTCTTGAACTCAAGATAAATCCATTCCTCCTTAGTTGGATCGCTGCAGCCCTCTTCCAACGGAAAGTAGTTTTTAGATGTGGCAGTTGGACTTCTGAACCAACAACAATATATCCGGGCCCGCCACAGGGATCACCGTTATCTCCGGTGCTTTTCAACGCCTACACTGTGAGAATTACCAGCGAGCAGATCACTGGACCAGGGAGGACATTGTCATATGTCGACGATGTTTTAGTGTATCGCCAGGGTAAGGATAAAGATCGGGTTGCTGTGGAACTACAAACAGAACTAAATGGAATAAGCACTTGGTGTATGGAATCTGGGGCAATGGTAAACCCAACGAAGGCAGCCGTGACATGTTACTGTAAATCTGTGTTCATCGACAGTGGAAAGAACGCAGGCAATGAATTACCTGGGGATACGTTTTGATCGAAGCCTTGCTTATAATGATCACATAGACCAGGTGATAACAAAGGCCAAGCGGGGTTTGGTTGCGATGTGGGTGATGGCGACAGCAAACTGTGAGCAGCGTCATCTATAGCGATCCTGACTCTCAGCCGTAAGCAGACAGAAAGAATGGAAATGATACAGAACGAAGCTATGCGTATTACTCTTGGATGTACAAGAGATATAGCATGCAGGGCGATGCACTATCTTCTTGATTTTCCAACCATTGGAGACGAAATACAAATTTGTATAGCACGTGCCTAACTCAGAGTCAATGCAAACACACAAAATCCACTGCATAGTGAAATTAAGAAGGTAAAGGGCAGCAGAATTTTAATTTTTAATTTTTTTTAAGATGAAGTTTGTGGGTGGGTCAAGCCGAAGACATTCTTCAACAGGTGTGTTCACTTGAGGCCTTGGAACCTGGCTAGGAGTGGGTACAAGTGCCAATATATTTCTGTACGTCCTTTTCATTGTGCATCCGCTGTGGAGGCGGAATATACGAGTACATTGGCATATTCTTAAACAAGTTAATCGGTACAATTATCTCGGAACAGTATTAACATCTGATGGGAGATGTCTTGAAGAGATTAGAACAAGAATTGCCATTGCGATGGTAGCCTTTTGCAAGATGAAAAACATACTTCTTCTTCTTCAGCGTTCCGAGCCATTGAGGTTCTTTGCTGCAGATACAATCGGTCTCCATTCGTCTCTCTGGTGGACCTTCTCTTGCCAGTCGTTGATTCCAAGTGCTTGTAGGTCTGTATATATATTATCTCTCCACCGTCTTCTTGGTCTACCTCGGGGTCTACGGTCATTTATTTCCTGTGTGTAAGCGAGTTTTGTTTCCCTATTATCTTCCATTCTTTCTATATGCCCCAGCCATTGTAGTCTATTAGCCTTCATGATATCAGTGATTAGCGGGGACTTAAACAGATCATAAATGTCTTTGTTACTTCTTCTTTTCCACTCTCCACTTTGTGTATCCCTAATGGGTCCAAAGATGCGTCTTAAAACTTTGTTCTCAAAGGTTTGTAACAAGGCTTCGTCTCCTTTCGTTGTACTCCAGGTTTCAGAGCCATACAGCACAACTGGTCTGATCAGTGTTTTGTATATTGTGATTTTGGTGTTAAGAGACATCGCATTTGATTTTAGTAGATGTTGTAGTGCATAGTATATCTTATTTCCAGAATTGATTCTAGTTTGTATTTCTTCCCTTATGATGTTGGAGCAGTTGAAGATTGTACCCAGGTATTTGTATGTTTCTGTTCTTTTAATGGTCATATTATCTATTAGTATGTGGCCAGAATTTTTAGCCATTCCTTCTCTTGAAATTACCATTTATTCTGTCTTATCTTGGTTGATAACCAGCCCCATCTTTTGGGCTTTTTCCTTTAAGTTAGTCAATATTTCTAATGTCTGTTGTTCATTTTCCCCTATAATATCTATATCATCTGCATAACCAAGCAGCATGGATGTTCCTCCAATATCACATTCCTCCTTTACCTTCCTTACAACTTTCTCTAGAGCCAGATTGAAGAGTAGCGGCGATAGTGCATCACCCTGTTTCAATCCAGATGTTATTTGGAAAGGGTCTGATTTCCTGCCTTTATATGTTACTATATTATAAGTATCTTCCATGCATAGTTTGGTCATGTTGATTAACTTCCTTGGTATTCCAAATTTCCGCATAGCATTCCATAGACTATTAGATCTCTTTCATATTCCCAATTTTTCTCGGCTATTTGTCGTAAGATAAATATCTGATCTATTGTTGATCTGTTTTGTCTAAAACCCGCCTGGGAGTCACCTAATATGTGACTACTCTATAATTTTCACATTGGAACTTGTCTCTTTTCTTAAAGATAGGTATCAATAATGACTCTTTCCAATCATGGGGTAATTCTTCTGTCCTCCAGATTTTTATTATTAGTTCGTATAGCTTTAGATGTAATGCATGGCTACCTGCCTTTATAAATTCTGCAGCAATTCCATCGGCCCCAGTTGCCTTATTGTTTTTAAGTCATGTGATTACTTATAGGATTTCTTCAAATGCAGGTTCTTCAATTTGTGGTTCACATGTTAG
>JACEFZ010015093.1:7500-20304 GCA_014155875.1 Cepaea nemoralis
TGTGACATATTTGTATATTTTACTTGTTATGATGATGAGCCAGAATTATGGCTGATAATAGGAAGCCAATAATACACTGTCTGTTGCAGTGAGAACAGAGGTGATTCGGTGTTACAGAAAATCTATCCCGTTATATGCATGCGAAGCATGTACAATAAGTAGACAAGCTGGGAAACATTTAATGGTAGTGGAAATGTGGTTTTAAAGGAAAATGATAAGACTGCCATGGACGGATAGAAACAGGAATCAGGCAATTCTTCAAGGAACAGATGAAAGCCGTAAATTTAATACATAAATTAGACGTAGACTGTCAATATATTTTGGGCACGTTATAAAGAAAAATAAACAATACCTTAGTGGTAACTGGCAAACTTGATGAGGAAAGAGCAAGGGGAAGTCAAGAAAATAAATACTTGGATGGCTTGTTTATAGAGCGTGATCAGGAAATGAGCACAGGCCTGGTACAAGACTGGTGACTGTGTGAAGTGACCAACCATGCCCACCCACGCCTGCTGGCATGGCACTTGATGATAATGATGAGGGAAGCCAGGAAGCGTGTCAATATATTTTCATCAGCTCTTTGTTCTTGTGCATAGTCCATACACGTGCTACTACTTCTAGTGCACCGGGCTGATTTTTACGTGTGGATTAGCTTTCCCTATTAACAGTGGTACTTGCCATCAGGTGAACCCACTCCGACTTCTCAGATACTTATAATGTAGGTCCCCAATTCAAGGACGAGAAGTGGACATTTTAGTCCAACTGCCAGGTGTAGGGGTTGAACCCGCTACCTCGGCATCAGCACACTGGAAGTTTAAGGGCAAGCGTTCTTATCCATTCACGTTATGCAAGTGGCTTACTACGTTATGATAATGAGTTGAGCGCGAGAATCGTTGAAATAAGCTACAGACGGCAACTATGTATGGGATCTCAAAGTCACGCAGAAATGTCCAGCACCAAATATGGTAAAATCTTACGTTCTGTAAGAGTTATTAACTCTGTATGTTGCAGCCCATCAACCTTGACGTCATATTTCAGGGCGAGATTCAGGCCCTAATAAAGTTGATACGGGCCAGCCCTTTGACCTAGGCAAGGGAGGTAATGACGTCTAATAAGGGACGTCAATCTATCAGTTCAAGAACCCTTTGTTCCACTTTCACATCTTCATCATTATCATCATGTGAAGTCTAATAAATCTACACGTATTGATTGACACTCACTTATCGGAGAAAATGTGCAGCAGGCATTACGACTTGATACGTGTGTATGTCATTTTATTAACTATTTATCACCAAAATAATTGATAAATCTCCTTCATAGAGGCGTTATTCTGAAAAGTAATAAAACACTACTATTTAGAACATAGAAGTCGGTAGGCCGAAAGGATAAGATGGCTCGTTCTTAAACATCCGGCGCGCTGACGACGCTGTAGGTGATTTAATCCCTACACCGGTATTAAGTTAGACTTAAACGTTTAAGACTTAAATGTTGATTTCTGGTTCAGAAAGCCATAGCAAACTTCTTCTTTCAAGATAATTAGTTAATTAGTCGCGGTTCCAACTTCACGGCAACGGGTCGTCCCATTATGCTCAGTTCCTGTGCCAGTGAATATTACACAAAATTCTCCCCACTGCCCAATGTGAAAAGTGGAAAAGATAGGAATTTCAGCAAGCCAACGCCCGCACAGATACACTGTGCATAATGCCGCCGTCAGAATGCCAACACAAAAGTCCTCCACGAAAAATACAGTTCATAGTCGATGAAATCGGTAGTCACCAGAAAGACTTCATTGATCCGCTTTTTATCCCTAATGGCTCGGTCTCTTTCCGCAGGGCGACCCGCCAAAAGCGCCGCACAAAGCACGAACTCTGTAGCACTTCTTTCTTTTGTCCTTCATTGCTCTATGCCGTTGAGCGTCGCAGGCTTGTTTGATGATTGGCTTCCGAACTAGGGCTCCCTCGGTCGTTTGGTATGCTAGATGTTGAGGGTTTTTAAGGTGTTGATGACTCCGTCGATCCATCTTTTTCGTCGTCTTCCCCTACCTCTTGATGCTTCCATTTCCATGTTATATGCTCTTGCTGCTGGCGACATTGGGTTCATTTTCACTAGGTGGCCGAACCAATTAAGTCTTTGTCTGTCAATGAATTTAACAAATGTTGTTGTATAAATCTCCTGGTTTCTAATATGGTATTATGGTAAGGTGTTAGGCAGAGAGGTGTTAGGCTGGGATGTGTAATGTCTGCAGATATTTTTTTCCATATACAGTGAAAATATTTTCAGAAATGTAGAAGATATAAATGGAATCAGCATTGGAGGAAACATCAATAACATTAGATATGCAGATGATACATGATTGATTGCAGACAATGAGCAGAATCTGCAACAATTATTAGATGCGGTTGTTGCACACAGTGAACAACTGGGGTTAGAATTAAATTGTAAAAAGACGCAGATTATGGTCGTCACTAGGAAGAACGAAATAACATAATGTAATATACAAGTAAATGGGAATATTCTTCAACAAGTGAATCTGTATAATTATCTCGGAACAGTCATAACATCTGATGGGAGATGCATTGAAGAGATTAGAACAAGAATCGCCATGGCAAAAGTAGCCTTTAGCAAGATGAAAAACATACTGACCAATAAAAAGATGTCAATTGAAACGATAAAAAGTGTTGAGGTGCAACATAGAGCTTGTTCTGTTGTACGGATGTGAAACTTGGACAATGAGCAGCCAAGCTGAAAAACACCTGATGGCTGCAGAAATGTGGTTTCTGAGGAGAATGCAAAGAATACCATGGACAGACAGAAAAACCAATGACCAAGTACTACAGGAGAAAAATGAAAAAATTGTAAATTAATTAGAGAAATTAGACGTAGACAGTCAAAATTTGTTGGACATGTTATGAGAAGAAATGAATTGGAGAACTTGGTGACAGCTGGCAAGATTGAAGGCAACAGACCAAGGGGAAGACCGAGAAGTAAATACCTGGATGGCTTTGCCACATGGCATGATCGAGATAGGAACACTGAGCTGATCCATGACTCTGGTGATCGAGTGAAATGGCGAGTCAGCTTGCAAGCACACCAATATGGGCGCGCTCCATGGGGAGACACAGCTACCAGGTTACGGGGCCAGCCTAGGCTCAAATAATACCGGGTTCGAATCCCTGTATACATGATAGGAATTGTCCCAAGAACGTCTTGTGTCTAATGATATAACCCGTCCCCTGATCTCACGGGTAGTGAGATCGGGTACATATTCTTCTTGGATAAGGGCGAAAACCGGGAGGTCCCACGTGCAAGTTAAACAACACACGGCAGTTGGAAATAGCAAAGAGTAGGCTGTAATGCCGCTGTCCTGGTAAAACTGGTAAGTAAAGTAAAAACCGATCCACGCGTAGAGCTCGTTACCTCGGGAGATATAAACATTAATAGGGGAGATCACAGAAAAATAAAGAATATTTACTGGAAGCAGGCAGCATGTAAAATGGGGGAAAACAGATGACACTGTATTAATGATGGAAAAGGTAAAAGATTCGCAAAAATATTTGGACATTGAAGTTAACAGAGTGTGCAAAAAAGGGGACTTTTTTCGAATATCAAGAGAACTTAGAGAATTATTATATCTAAGAAAAATATGACACTTAAATGTGAGATACTAATTGAAGGGGAAAATGGCTAAATAAATTGATAAATTTACATACCTACCGGCAATTATAACGTTATTTGGGTGATGGGCGACGGGAAATAAGAGCAGAATACGTCAGGCAAAAGCTGTATTTACGAAAATGAAAATTATCTTATGCAATAAGTTACCATCACTTAATATATGAAATAGAGTGCATTATTGTTATATTGAACCTGTATTGCTGGTTGCCAGTGAATCATGGAACGGTGGAGAACAAATTAGGAAGAGCTTGGCTGCAATGGAGAAGTGGTTTCTGACAATTATGTTGCGAATGCCTTTGACTGCCAGAGTTACCAACAATGAAGGATTGCCTGAAAGAGAAAAACAAAACTAGAACATTATATACAACTACAAGAAAGAGACAGACATCATTCTTTGGTCATGTGATGAGAAGAGAGACATTAGAGAACATCGCGACATCTGGTAAGATTAGTGGGAAAAGAAGGAGAGGTAGATCAATAGAAATTATGCTGCATGAATTGAGACGATGGCGTGGAGAAATATCATCCACAGGCTGATCCAGAACACCAAGGATCGATGTCTGTGGAAAGACATGAACGCCCACGCCAGCTGCCGGAGTACACGATGATGACGATGAGGCAGACCATATATAGAGCTTGTTCATGTTCAGCAACAACATATCAACGTAAAGACATTTCCAATTCGTCATCGTACTAAACATTAGGCCACCACCCAAATGCCAAAGAATTTATTCCACGTCATTTCCTGATAATGTGGCCCTAACCACCTAGAAAATGTGGCTACAAGCGTCACAGAAATCTGGCATCCCATTCTTGACGTGGCCGGGTGTAACAAGAACAATTCAATCACCCTACCATCGATACGCCTATGATTGTAAACAAAAATCGAAGTGTTAATGGCATTGTGTTATATGGGAATGAGTGGCAGAGGTGTCGTTCGCTGCAGCGGTCCCCAACATGTTTGCATGGACTTGGCTTTGGGAATGAAAATTAACTCGCGTTATCACAATAATTGTTATCATCTTCATCAGGAAGCTGGCCCTCTTCAGAACGTCACTCTCATGGCGACCCACGGAAAAGTTTCTGGATGTCGCGCCATTTCTTCAGCCTCAAACACCCTCGTGCCCAAGGTATCTGCAATGGTCGAACCCTGCCTTTTCATCCATGAATTATGTCTTCCAACACTGTTCTCTCCAGGGCATATAGATTCTCATGCCAGGGCATGGAGAGTTTTTATAATTGGGCGTGAGGGTGTACAGGAAGATGTGCAGGATGACATGCTTGCAGGTAAGGCTACTGTGGAGGGCGGACGAGCCATCTAACTAAATAATTAACTAACTAACTAACTAACTGACTGACTGACTAACTGACTGACCGACCGACCGACCGACCGACCGACCGACCGACCGACCGACCGACCGACCGACTGACTGACTAACTGACTAACTAACTAACTAACTAACTGACTGACTGACTGACTAACTAACTAACTAACTGACTGACTGACTGACTGACTGACTGACTGACTGACTGACTGACTGAGTGACTTACTGACTGACTAACTAACTAACTGTTCTCTACAAGCCAATTTGGTGTTTAATATGACCAACGTATTTCAGTGTTTGAGACATGATACAGTTTATGAGGCAGTTTTATTCTATATTCTTCTAAAATATTCGTATTTTCATTCTTCTTGGTCCCCGATATTCTAAGAACTTTACTGTAATAATAATAATTTGTTGCGTATCCCTTACGGGACGTTGCAGTCAACACCAGCATTTTCAGCTGCTGTTGATGTACTAGGCAAGTGTTACGTTCAGTAGTTTGCCATTGCTTTCTGAACGACCGGTCTCTATACCTTTTTCGAAAAAACCAGCACCGCCGTGTTTCGAACCCGGGTATACGGGCTCACAAACCGCGTTCGCAAGCCCTTCAGCCACAGAGACCCAAAAGTCACATTTTCTTCCTCAATGATTGC
Source organism: Cepaea nemoralis (assembly GCA_014155875.1). Taxonomy (NCBI): domain Eukaryota; kingdom Metazoa; phylum Mollusca; class Gastropoda; order Stylommatophora; family Helicidae; genus Cepaea; species Cepaea nemoralis. The sequence continues at coordinate 13,154 of JACEFZ010015093.1, forward strand.
ACAATGGTTCATGCCTCACATTCATAAGTTACCAGATGAAGGATCTATGATCACAAACATTTTACTATAATTTGACAGCTGGCGTTGTGCCACGGGATTGTGAAGAAGAAATAAGGAAAAGTTTAGTCATAGACTGTGAAGAAGAGGTTATAAGGAAGAACTGTCAATTGTGTTGAGTCTTTGACCATGCAAAATAAGTTAGACGAAAGAAATTGTCCACAGTATAGAGTCATAGACTATGAAGACGCTAAAAGAAAGAAATGTCCCACAGTATAGAGTCATGGACCATGCAAAAAAGTTAGAAGAAAGAAATAGTCAACAGTATAAAGTAATGGACTATGAAGAAGTTAGAAGAAAGAAATATACTATGGTACTGGGTAAAATTTATGCTAGAGGGGTGAAGTGGAAGACAAGTTACAAGAGGATAACAACGATATAGACTGAAAATTTGTCAAGATAAAATGGAAATGTGATGTTGGAGTGTACTATCATGTCGGAGAATATTCGGAATCAACTGTAGCTGATTTTCAACGGAAACTCATAAACTAGCTTCATATAAGCCTGCAAGCCCCTGAAACCTAGTTGTCTGAGAACCATGGGTCAAGGGGGAGCTTCATCTTGTTGTGAAAATTAACACCGTTAAGTTGATGATGAGCTCAGCTATAGCGTGCAGTAATAGCCCTGGACAGACCAACTTAACGGCCCTGTAGAGAGACCAGGCTTTCACATATAAACTTTCTCTTCACGTGTCAATTTTAGCACTTGGTCAACCATAGAGGTCGTATCTAGAGTGTCTGTCTAAGACAATGAAGCGAATGTGTCAAAAACACAACGGTCAGATTAATGAAGACATACTACGTTAAAGTCTGTCACTATGGAATCACTGAGATCACACGAGACATTAATTCACGAGATTTGGCTAAAAGTTAGTTACGTGTCATCTTATGGGACGTTGCAATCAACCCCAGCATTTATTGCCCGTTTGTGATTCACTAGGCACTTTTCCCCCATTCAATAGTGTGCCATTGCTTTCTGTAAGGCCGACTCTCATATCGAAACGATCGAGTGGAGGTCTGCTCCTAAATCACCCGCGGTTTATTTAGAACCTTCGAATTATGGCTAATTGTGTAAATGCAATCACTAACCCCTGAGACACAGACGGGCACAGACTGGAGCTCACAATAAATACGAGTGAAATAGATCTCAAAGAACACCCACGACAATAGAAACGATAAAAGATATGGGCACACCAAGATGCCATATCGTCTCTCGTTGTAAATGGCTATGCATGAGACCGTCAGGGAGGCATCACCATCGTGCGTCATGTCAGTAGCGCTGGCGGTATTGGTTCGTCACCGTAGTGAATCATCAGTCTAGAATAAGCTTTGTGTTCTTGTGTTATGTCATGCGGCCAAGCCATCCATACATTTCTATCTCTACTTTCTCTTTTTTTCATCAGTCTTGCGAGTTTTCACTAGTTTTCCAATGTGCACAAAAAATATTGAATGTTTAAATAACATTTCTCTAATCAGTTTACGGTTTTCGTTTGTTTCGTGTAGGACTTGCTCATTGTGTTTTCTGTCCGTCCATGGTACTCTTTGCATTTTCCTTAGAAACCAGATTTCCACAGCCATTATATGTTTCTCAGATTGTCTGCCTATTGTCCGTGTTTCAGTCTCCTTCAACACTCTTTCTCTCATTGCAGTTGACAGCTTTCTTTTGGTGACCATTTGTCCATCTTTCAAAAGACTAACTAACGATTCATCGGATGGTTAAGACTGTTCCGAGTTAGTTGTACCGATTCATTTGCTTAAGAATCTTTCCCATCAACTTAGATATCCCATCCACCCATCATGTGCCATCCCGATAAGCGTGGGCGGTCATGTTCTGCTATTTCACTCGATCACCAGGATATTACAATATGACATTTCGTTCTTCTTGGAGACCACCATAATTTGTGTTTTCTTACAATTTAATTCTAACCCTAGTGGTTTACTGTGTACAATAACCGCATCTACTAAATGTTCTAATTGGCGAGGCTCGGTCGTCGTTTGTTGATGAAAGGTTCGAACCTTCTGTCGTATTGATTTCAGTCCTTCTTTTTTCCAGTTTGTCCTCTAATATCTTCTTCTTCCCTATGTCTTTTGTGAATATTTATTAGTATCTGTTCATTTGTCAAAAGGTTACGTCAAAGTTGTGCATTTAGTGACCACTCAAATTATACTACACGCTATTTTATGACAGAGCCCATGTGAGCATGCCCCGAGTGCTTTTAATGGCAATTTCTGACAAGACTATGGGAAGGTGTAATATCTCATACCTTTACAACATACCCCTACATGCCCCATTGCTATGGAATTATTTGCGTAGGACTAATATTGGGAGACACATAAAGATATTAAAGTACAAATACAAAAGGCAAATGGAGCTTACTTCGTACTAGGGAAGTTGTGAAAATAAGTGAAATAAAATTAAACCCGGTACGAAACTTAGAGTATTCAACTCTACTTTTAAATTCAGTACTGATTAGAAACATTGTGAACGACAACAAGAATTACTAATAAACTACACACATTCGTTAACTCATGTCTGTGCACAACAGAACAACTAAATTGGTATGCCAGAATCACCAATGCAGAGCTCACAGAGAGAAAGAACTAGGCAGATTCCATCTGATCTAGACATGAGGAAAAGAAAAGCCGATATTTGTATAATAGAAAACCCTTTGACTGGAACCCACGGGACGACCGAAATATAGGTAGACCTAAAACACGAGGGGAAGGACGTTAGCGACACCGATGAATAATATGAGATGAAGAATGTAAAGAATAGAACGGTTTGTCACGAGTTAGCTGAGAGTTTATGCTTCATTCGAGGATTATAGTCAGAAAGAGAAGAGAGGACACTGTATGGACAAATAGAAAAACGAACTAGACAGTTCCTGCTAGAATCAAGTGATAAACCACCACATTTTTACAGGAATGTATACGTAGACAGTCATGTTTCTTTAGGCACATTACAAGGAGAAACATATTTCAAAACGTAGTGACAGCTGTCAAACTTGGTGGAGAAAAAGCAAGGGGAAGACAACATGATAAATGCTGGGTGGCTTAGCCAAAGTTCATAATCAGGCGAAGAACACAGACTTGACCTTAAACTTGATTCAAGACTCTTGTGATTGAGTTGTATGACGAAGACTGACCGTCCACGCCCCTCGGCATGACCCACTGTCACTAAAACAACTGTGGTTGGCGATAAGATGAAAAAAATTACAGAAAATAGTTTGTGTTCACAGCTGCAAGTTGTTTACTTCTAGTAGCGGTGAGATCAAGACAGTCGGGAGTCCTTGAGAATTCTCCTACATCAAAAGAAACGTTGGCATGATGTTTGCCCGATCGGGAGAATGAAGGGAAAACACCGGCTTGTTTTCGTTGTACCAAGGGGGAGATAAACTACTCTTGTGAGGTTAGTGACAAAGATAGTCTGCCCTTGGGGACACGCGTGTGACATCAAAGGACGTCACTAGGACAATCCCCGACTGGAAATGAAAAAACTAAACTGGTTTCCGTTAGTGTGCAGAATAAAGTCAACTTAGGGGGACGTAATTCGAATAGCCCTATCCTGGTGTAGAAAAGAGAATCTATCGTGTTAATATCCATTTTACATGGTTGGACATGTGTCTGTTATGACAAGGATAAGATTCGATTAAGGGATTGTCAAAGATCTGCAAATAAGTTAATAGATAAGATAGAAGTAGAACTATGGAAATAGACCTAGACAGGATAGAGAGAACATAGCTATCTAGGAAATAGGGACAGAAGGGACAGAAGCACGAGTGAGAACTATGCATAGTTCTCCGACTGGACACACTAGTGTCCAAAAAGGGGACACTGTAAGACGTGAGCTGGAGTTACCCAGAATAGAGTGGGGAAACCCGCATCATGAGAAGTGTCCATAAAACACTGGTAACTCTAACCGGTTGACAAGTCACTAACCACGTGCTGGAACTCCGAGCACGCAAACCAGCTGATGCACGAAGGGTTAACTGCTCGTGGCTGGACACGCCACGAAGATCGCCAGACCGGGACCCGACAGCGTAGAAGACGGACTTATATATTCGCTGTGAATACTTTGTTGCTTAAAAAGGACAGTAGCAATAGTTATGACTTAGACTTAACTTCGATAGATATTACCATCGATATCATCTTTCACATAACATCATCACGATATACCATGATATGTATTACCTATGTGGTTATCCGCTCGCAGAGCTAATGTACAACTAGCTCAGAATAAATTTGTATCATATTTGTATCCTTTTGTACGACGTACGAGTTATCATTTCGTGTGGTACAAAAGACGAATCCGTGTATGCCTGTCAAAGTTGAGTTGCTGACAGGCAGGATCCGATTTGGTGTCAGAAGTGGGATTTGAACCACCTTCAAGCACTTTACAAGACCATTTTCCCACATAAAAAGTAAAATTCTACCAGAATTCTATTTGATATTTCATTCAATTTAAATTTGGAAACTTAAACTGTGATTGTGTGTAAACTTGAAATATGTATCCAAATCACCAGTTTAACGATTATTTTTGAAGATATGATGTATTACATTCATTATGTCAATGTTCATCGTATTTACCCACGAACTTGTACAATGTAAAATACGTTTAGTACAAGGGAAGTAAATTAGAGTTCAGACTAAGATCATACAGCATAGCTCAGTCAGAGGCAGTAGAAAATGAAGACACGACGACAATTGACTATTCATTTGACGATTCATCTCACGATTCACTTTGACGATTCATTCATACAATCATACCATTCATATCATTTATATCATTCATATTATTCACATCACATTTGTAATTTGCCGATCGTAAGAACTGTAATATTTAAAATGATTACAACCGATGTATTTTGTAACACATGCCATATACTAATTGTTGCTGCTCTACGAAACAGAGACATTAATCGTACGAGCAAGCCTATCTATTCTGTGTGTGCAAGACAGCGGTTTAACATCCCGAGGAGCCGTATTTTCATCTGATTAGATGAGTATTTTTTCACTATTTTGATAATCACAATTAACAAACGCATCTTACTTTTCAGTGAGTGATTGTGAATGTGTGACACTTATTAATTGTAAAATTATTTATATACCAGTTGTGTAAGAACATAAAGCCCTACAATGTCAACATTAGGTGAATGTATCCAAGCTGGCAAAGAACTAGGCCATAGCGGGGAGAAATTAGAAAAATGGGCAGAACAGAAGTACAAAGAAGAAACAGAAAGAAAAGCTGCAATAGAGAGAGATGAACGAGCACTTGAAAGACAGCATCAGAAAGAAATGAGAGAGTTAAAAGAATCCACCAAACAAAAACAAATAGAATCAGATCAAACCATAAAACAAAAGCAAATAGAATTAGACTCACAAACAAAGTTAAGAATGAAAGAAATGAAAATTGACTCACACATTCAGATAGCTTCCACTAAACAGAAGAGTCAGGAAGAGCAGAACAAATTTTCTAAATATAAAGGGATCATCAAACCCTTCAGTCAAGGGGATTCCATTTCAGCCTGGACCGAGAATATCGAGTTCCAGCTCAAATTTCAGGAAATTCCGTTGGAAGATTGGGCCATGATTTATATGAGAAATCTCTCAGGGGAGCCCTTAAAAGTTATTGAGTCTATACCAACAGAATTAAGAAACAACTACCAATATATTCATGACAGAATTATGCAGCATTTTCTACTCGATGCTCCTGGATATCAGATCCAGTACTCACAAATTAAACCAAAACCGAACGAACATTCATAGATTATGTATCTAATGTGTATTCAGTAAATGGCTTAAGGCAGCGAAAGTAGGGAAGAATTTTAACAAATTACAGGACTTAATGATTATGGATAAAGTGATATCCACAGTTCCAACTCCCCTTGCTAAGTTCCTTCAACAAGCAGACATTGAATCTCTAGAACAGTTGGAGAAACGTGGTTCGGCTTATTTCTCTTCGAACCGAGATATATTTAAGTCATCTATACATGATTCTGAAATTACAGCGATTGCTAAGAACCAACCAAACAGATCTTTCAACCAGAAATCTTACCAGAAGAAAGATAAACCATACCAAAGGCCACCCCAATGTGTGTACTGCCATTTATATCACCAGCAATTTTCGATGTGTGATAAAAATCCATCATACCCTGCACGTCTCGAAATGATGATCAAAAAGCAGGAAAACAAAAGGAGTGCATACAAGCGTGCAGTTAAATGATTTGTTTTTGTTCTTCGTATGGACATTATAGTTCTATGTGTTTGGGCAGACAAAGAATGAAAGCCAGCAACGCTGTGCTCATTGATACATCTTCCGATAGTGGCAGTGAAACGGAGTGCGAGAATGAAAATGTATTACCATTCAATGAGTGTGAAAGTGTGGCTGTGGTTACAGATATCTTAGACTTTGATAAATGTGATACGTGTCATCAGTTCCATACGGACGGTAAACTCAAATGTGGTCACATTGTACCATTTTCTAATGAAGATGCAAATTCAGCTTTAGCCTCCAGAGGCAATTTAAAGTTCCACGATGCACTGGTCAATGAATATCCATGCCAATGTTTACTTGATAGTGGGAGTACTTTAATCGGGGTAAGGAAAGAACTAGTTAACCCAGAGGATTATACGGGCGATTTTGTGAAATGCCGCACTTTTTCTGGTAATATTGAGAAATACCCGCTGGCAAAAGTCCATATAAACACCCCGTTCCTTTCCGGCACATTTACGTGCGATATTTTACAGAACCCCTGTACTGACCTTATTTTAGGGTGCCTACCAGGGTTAAAACACTGCACTGATGACGAAATATTAGCCTGGAAACAAACTAACACGGCTAATGTAGTAACTAGGTCAGAGACCCAAACACATCAGAATGACCTACAAGATGAGATGTTACAATTATTAATACCTAGCGGTACTATTGACAATACCACTCGACAAGAGTTTATCGAGGCACAACACGCCGATCCAACCATTACACCTTATTTTAAATTATTAGGTGAGAAGGCCAAATTAACCAAAAATGCCTCTTGGTATTTCAAACTTCACAATGGAATTCTCATGCGATATTACACCACCAATAATCATGAA
>JACEFZ010015094.1:0-43025 GCA_014155875.1 Cepaea nemoralis
GGGGAGAACAAATGCTTGCTGCGGTCGGACACTCTGACCTTTGCGGTGCATAACTCGGTGTGATGCTCTCCCCTTGAAAGAGGAAGACGTAAAAGTAATATAATGAAAGGGTAATATACAAGGTTGAGTCAATAAGTAAGCCACACAGTTCTGTGGGATGCCAGGTAAATGTAGTTGGTGTTTTCTACACGTGTTATTAGGTGACAGCAACATCGAACTTTATATTCCCGTTCATCAGGTGGCACTAGGCTTACGGAGTGTACAACCAAAGAGCAACGTGCTGTTGTGCGTTTTTTGTGGGCAAAAGGACTGTCTACAAAGGACATTCATAAGGAAATGCTTCCTGTTTATGTTGACAAATGTTTGTCCCATAAAGAGTGCATAGATGGGTAGAAACACTTTCTCAAGGACGCTCTAAAATTGTTGATGAAATCTGATCTGGTCGTCCTGTTGAGATTGCAACAGAAGCATCCGTGCAGCGGGTGGAGGGGATGATTAGAGGTTACAGGCGAGTAACGATAGACTAGCATCTGCAATAGGGTGCTCACATGGTTCAGCATACAGCATAATGCATGATCGATTGAAATTTAAGAAAGTGTGCTCAAGGTGGGTACCCAGACAATTGAAGGAGGAACACAAAATGAACCGATTTGGCCTGTCCTTGCATCATCTCTGTCGATACGAAGATGAAGGAGAAGACATGCTGAACAGGATTGTTACTGGGGACGAATCATGGGTGCATCACTACCAGCCCGAATCAAAGCGTGCTTCAATGCAATGGAAACATCCTTCTTTCGCCTTGTGTCCAAAAATTCAAGGTTACGCCATCAGCAGGGAAGGTTATGCTGACAGTGTTCTGGGATTGTCAAGGAGTGCTTTTAACCAATTTCAAGAAGAAAGGTGACAATGTGAATTCTGAATCGTACTGTGAAGTTCTATCGATGCTTCATGATGCAATTCGAAGAAAATGTCCAGGACTACTGACTAGAGGAGTGTTGCTTCTTCATGACAATGCCAGACCACATACGGCTCGATTAATCCAGGAGAAAATTAACCAGCTAAGGTGGGAAGTTCTGGAACATCACTTTACAGCCCCGACTTAGCCCCTAGCGATTTCCACCTTTTACGTCCACTGAAAATCCACCTTGACGAGAGACATTTCGCGAACGACACCGAAGTTGAATGTGAAGTGAAAATGTGGTTTTGAAAACAGAGCACGCAGTTCTATGCAGCCGGTTCAGAAGGACTGATAAAACGATGGGATAAGTGCATCAATGTTGGTGGAAATTATGTTGAGAAATAAAGGGACAATGTATGTATAAAAATAAACTGGTTTCAAGTTGTTGTCATATTTAGTTATTTTTCTACAGCCATTTGTGACTTACTTATTGACTTCCCATCATAGTAAATGGGTAATATAGTAAAAATGGTAATGTAATAAAATGGTAAAGGTAGTCCTATAGCAAATACTTTGGGGTGTGAAGTTTTAGACCTTTACATTTCTTGGTTGTCACTTAGGCAAGTTCGCTTCCTGACCATGTTTTCTTCTGAGACAATGCCCAGAAGACTCTGAACATAGGTACCATTTCCTGAGACTGGGTCTACCACAGAGCTGTACTGGTCAAACAAAAACCTTCCACTGCTGGGGATTTAACCCACACCACTGTCTTACCAGGCAAGCACTCTCATCACTATACCACTGTGGCTTTTAATATATTGCATAATGTTCTTCCGATAAACTGGCGATGACATAATGTTCATTCTTCGGGATACGCTGTTTTTAATGTTTTCCTGTGGATTATGTGGTGTTATTTCGTATTTGTTTATTGGAAGTGTTCACAAGAAGCCACGGAAGGCAGGTGGTGGATGAAACTTTGAGGGCAGCCGACAGATAGTTGTTGGTTATGGTCTCAAGTTTCGTGACGGTAGGCAGAAGATCTCTTTCACGAGACAATGTCTTCGGTCCCCGGCCAGTATGGTCACTGCCCAGGAAGGAAAGCAATGGCACACTACCTTCTTTAATAGTGCCTAGTTCATTATGATTCGTCTAACTACAGATCTAGTCGAGACAGGAACACTGAACTGATCCACGACTCTGGTGATTGAGTGAAATGGCGAGTCATGACCGCCCACGCTTTCCGGCATGGTACATGATGAATGGGTGGATAATGTAAATCACACTTCCTTGCCGGCCAGAGATCACTGGTAAAATTTACATCAAGGCAGATTTTTACAGGAAAAATGGCGGCCAGCTGCCAGGTCGACCCAGTTCAACGTGTGTACCAGGAAATGTTCTGAGAAGTAGAGGTGGCCTGCGAGATACTGACCAATCATGGCCTGTGAGATACTGACCAATCATGGCCTGCGAGATACTGACCAATCATGGCCTGCGAGATACTGACCAATCACCCGCTGAGTGTCAACTGGGCTATACAAATATGTGGCTAGCACTGTATATCAATGAACCTAAAGGCATGCACAAGGGTCCATTTATCATCATCTTCTAGTGTCTTGCCGGCTGGGGTGGGCGATCATGCCTCTCCACAAATTGCGATCTCCAACGGCATGAATCAGTTTGTGTGTTGAATCCCTTCCATGCCATGACAAAAGACTGTCAAGAATTTTCTCATGCTGATTCCTCTATCTCTCTTTCCACAAATCTTTCCAGTTTTTGTCATCTCATAATGTGGCCTAAAAATGATGACTGCTTCTTTCTGATGTTTGTGATAAGTTGTCAATGTGCCCAGATATCTGTATTTCTGCACTTGCTCCATAATAACGTCCTTTAAAAGGGTCAATTGCTTACTTATCATATTAAAGTTAATTGCATGTCCTTTACAAGATATCGCAGTCAACCTCAGCATATTTTGGCTGTGGTTGTTTCTTTCCTATTGGCTGACTTTGAGCTGAAGATAATCCACACACATGCTACTGCTACTAATAGTTGTTACTACCAGTGAGCGCACTGGACTGATTTTGCACGAGGATTTTCTTTCCTTATTATCAATGTCCCTCGCCATCGACTTCTGAGGTACTTTGGCTCTTGTGATTTACCAGGCAATTTTTTACATGCAGTAATTTGCCATTTCTTTCTGAACGAATGACACTCACACCATCAAAAACAACGCAAGGCAATCTGCTTCCAAATTGCCCGCATCTGTTTTGAACCCTCACGACTCGGTTTGTCCGGGAATTTTGAAACCATTCACTGTTCCTTAGCCACAGACACTGGTACTTATAATGTAAATCACCATAAATGTAATCACTAATTTTTAAAACAAATGTGTCTGACAGATGTGCCTTCATCCAGATGTGTGTAGCTACATTGCTAGTGTTATAGACAGCATCAAGACTTTGCTGTCGAAAGGAAGAGTTGACAAAGTGTCAGTGGTAATTTTAGAAGAAGAGACAAATTCACCAGTCGAACGTTTTGTCTTAGAAATTGATGAAATAAGGGACAGTTGGAAAGAGTAAGTCTCACTTGTTTGTGGGCTTGTATGTTGTTTCTGAGTTTCTGTATATTGATGTTTCTGTATGTTGATGTTTCTGTATGTTGTTGTTTCTGTATGTTGTTGTTTCTGTATGTTGTTGTTTCTGTATGTTGATGTTTCTGTATATTCTTGTTTCTGTATGTTGATGTTTCTGTATGTTGTTGTTTCTGTATGTTGATGTTTCTGTATGTTGTTGTTTCCAAGTTTTTGTATGTTGTTGTTTCAGAGTTCCTGTATGTTGTTGTTTCTGTATATTCTTGTTTCTGTATGTTGATGTTTCTGTATGTTGTTGTTTCTGTATGTTGTTGTTTCTGTATGTTGTTGTTTCTGTATGTTGTTGTTTCTGTATGTTGTTGTTTCTGTATGTTGTTGTTTCTGTATGTTGTTGTTTCTGTATGTTGTTGTTTCCAAGTTTTTGTATGTTGTTGTTTCAGAGTTCCTGTATGTTGTTGTTTCTGTATATTCTTGTTTCTGTATGTTGATGTTTCTGTATGTTGTTGTTTCTGTATGTTGTTGTTTCTGTATGTTCTTGTTTCTGTATATTCTTGTTTCTGTATGTTGATGTTTCTGTATGTTGTTGTTTCCAAGTTTCTGTATGTTGTTGTTTCTGTATGTTGTTGTTTCAGAGTTCCTGTATGTTGTTGTTTCTGTATATTCTTGTTTCTGTATGTTGTTGTTTCTGTATGTTGTTGTTTCTATATGTTGTTGTTTCCAAGTTTCTGTATATTGTTGTTTCCAAGTTTCTGTATATTGTTGTTTCTGTATTTTGTTGTTTCTGTATGTTGTTTTTTCTGCATGTTGTTGTTTCTGTATGTTGTTGTTTCTGTATATTGTTGTTTCTGTATGTTGTTGTTTCCAAGTTTCTGTATGTTGTTGTTTCCAAGTTTCTGTATGTTGTTGTTTCTATATGTTGTTGTTTCCAAGTTTCTGTATGTTGTTGTTTCTGTATGTTGTTGTTTCTGTATGTTGTTGTTTCCAAGTTTCTGTATGTTGTTGTTTCTGTATGTTGTTGTTTCTGTATGTTGTTGTTTCTGCATGTTGTTGTTTCCAAGTTTCTGTATGTTGTTGTTTCTGTATGTTGTTGTTTCTGCATGTTGTTGTTTCCAAGTTTCTGTATGTTGTTGCTTCCAAGTTTCTGTATGTTGTTGTTTCTGTATGTTGTTGTTTCTGCATGTTGTTGTTTCTGCATGTTGTTGTTTCCAAGTTTTTGTATGTTGTTGTTTCAGAGTTCCTGTATGTTGTTGTTTCTGTATATTCGTGTTTCTGTATGTTGTTGTTTCTGTATGTTGTTGTTTCTATATGTTGTTGTTTCCAAGTTTCTGTATATTGTTGTTTCCAAGTTTCTGTATATTGTTGTTTCTGTATTTTGTTGTTTCTGTATGTTGTTTTTTCTGCATGTTGTTGTTTCTGTATGTTGTTGTTTCCAAGTTTCTGTATGTTGTTGTTTCTATATGTTGTTGTTTCCAAGTTTCTGTATGTTGTTGTTTCTATATGTTGTTGTTTCCAAGTTTCTGTATGTTGTTGTTTCTGTATGTTGTTGTTTCCAAGTTTCTGTATGTTGTTGTTTCTATATGTTGTTGTTTCCAAGTTTCTGTATGTTGTTGTTTCTGTATGTTGTTGTTTCTGCATGTTGTTGTTTCCAAGTTTCTGTATGTTGTTGTTTCTGTATGTTGATGTTCAGTATGTTGTTGTTTCTGTATGTTTTTGTTTCAGAGTTCCTGTATGTTGTTGTTTCAGAGTTCCTGTATGTTGTTGTTTCTATATGTTGTTGTTTCAGAGTTCCTGTATGTTGTTGTTTCTATATGTTGTTGTTTCAGAGTTCCTGTATGTTGTTGTTTCTATATGTTGTTGTTTCAGAGTTCCTGTATGTTGTTGTTTCTATATGTTGTTGTTTCCAAGTTTCTGTATGTTGTTGTTTCTGTATGTTGTTGTTTCTGTATGTTGTTGTTTCCAAGTTTCTGTATGTTGTTGTTTCTGTATGTTGTTGTTTCTGTATGTTGTTGTTTCTGCATGTTGTTGTTTCCAAGTTTCTGTATGTTGTTGTTTCCAAGTTTCTGTATGTTGTTGTTTCTGTATGTTGTTGTTTCTGCATGTTGTTGTTTCCAAGTTTCTGTATGTTGTTGTTTCTGTATGTTGATGTTTCAGTATGTTGTTGTTTCTGTATGTTTTTGTTTCAGAGTTCCTGTATGTTGTTGTTTCTGAGTTTCTGTATGTTGTTTTTTCTATATGTTGTTGTTTCAGAGTTCCTGTATGTTGTTGTTTCTATATGTTGTTGTTTCTGAGTTTCCGTATGTAACCAAAAATCTTGCTTTAGAGCCGGATTGTGAAGGCCGATGTTCCATGTATTATATTAAATGAATGTCCTCTTAGTAGAGAGAGTAAATTGAAGTACTTGGGTATCACCTTCGACAGGTGTTTGTCTTTTAAAGATCACGTGGAGGCTTTGGTGGTGAAGGCTGGTAGGGGACTTATTGCTTTGGGGGGTGATGGCAGCAACCGGGGTAGAACAGAGGATGCTTTACAGGCTTTTTCAGCAGTTAACTTCTGTCATTGAGTATAGTTAGGAGCTCCTGATTGTATCAAAAAGCCAGCTTGAAAGGTTGGAGCACATACAAAATGCGGCCATGGGGTGATTCTGGGGTGCACAAAGGACACACCATTTATATGCATGAGGCATATCCTGGCTGTACCAACAATGGCAGATAGGCATAGAGTGCTTCAGGCCAAATGGTACCTGAGAGTTGCTGTAAATAGGAATCACCCCCTGCATGAAGCCATGGATATGGTCAAGGGTCATAGACTATTACGATGCAGGTCCTGGATAGCCACAGGCGGAAATATCTATATGATGTCAGTTTTGTGATCTAGAGACAAACTACTGAACGTAAACTTGCCAAGAAATCAAAAACAGCCAAAACATGCTGGGGTTGACTGTGATGCCCTGTAATGGATATGCAACTAACTTTTTTAACACAGTTTATTCATTCATTTGACCGCAGAAAAGACCCACACCTGTTTAAAGTAGAGCAAGCACTGAGAAGTTTTCTGCTGAAACTGAATGTGAGTGATGCATTGCTACAGCCTGCAACAAAAGGTGGGTAGTGAATAGCACTGACAATTCTGAATAATGCGCACACAACAGTGAAGGGTATGGTGGATAGTAATGTGTGGATGTTTGTTTGTTTGTGACATGTCCTGAAGCAGGACGCTGTTATGGGTCTGTGATGTGATGGGGCCATCACATTTTGTTGGTGCAGAGGTGGAGGTGACCACTCTTTTCCTCTGTTGATGGATGACAAACGCGGGCACCGAACCCTCATCTGACCAAGCTCATGACATTGTCAGCATAACTAAAATAATTGCTTGTCCTTAGCAGGATGTTGCATTCACCTCCAGCTACTATTGGTTGGTGGTGATTTGCTCAAGTGATGAGGCATCCAACCCTCATCTGACCAAGCACATGACATTGTTAGGGTTTTAAAAAATAAGTCAGTTGTATATCTTTTACAGGACGTGCAGTCAACTGAAGCTGTGTTTTTGGCTGTTTGTGATTTCTTTGCAAGTTTATGTTCAGTAGTTTGGCATTGCTTTTCGAACGACTGGCACTCATACCTTTGTAGGGAAACCAACGCAAAGTGATTTGCTGCCAAATCACCTGCAGTTATGTTTTGAACATGGTATTACAAAATGCATTTGCAACTTCTTTGCCATGGAGTCAGTTGTCAGAGTAACTACAAATATAGCTTGTCCTTGACCGGACGTTACAGTGACTCCCACCACCTACTGGCTGTTTGTGATTTGCTCTGCAATTTTATGTTCAGTAGTTTGCCATTGCTTTCTGAATGAGAGGTCAACGTTCAAGATAAACTGACTGGTGTGTGGAATGAACCCCCTACCCAGCCATCAGCTCATATGAAGTATAAACATGTGTGCACTAAATTGTTGCCACAGCCAACCTCACAAAGGTGGTTAGTTGATGTGGTGACAGGCTATCCTGCCCGAAGTTGTATGCATTAAATTGTTGCCACAGCAAAGATGGTTAATTGACGTGGTGCCAGGCTATCCTGCCCGAAGTTGTGTGCATAACATTGTTGCCACAGTCTACCTCACAAAGATTATCAGTTGATGTGCCAGACTATCCTGCCCGATGTTGTATGCAAGCTTTTGACATACAAAAGCAAACAAATAAATTACAGTTTTACATGTCTGAATGTGCCTGAAGCATATAGTGGAAGACCCATGCTTTTATAAACCAGTCGGTACTCACTGGGTGATCTGATCTATATTATGTCTGCTGCGAGAATGAAAACGTTCAAAATCTCACTGTACTCACTGATTTAATTGTTACTGCAGATGCCACCAATGTTTTTCATCATCATCATTTACATGCCACTAAACATGAGCTGTCCTGGTTCGCCACCTCACATCATCACCAGAGTCTTACACTGGTCTGTGTTTTTGTCTAAATTATACCACGTGGCCAAGCTATTCAGGTATTTACCTCTTTTTCTTCCCTTTGCTCTTGTTTCATTGTTTGCCAATTGTCACTAAGTGTTCAAGTTTATTACCTACAACATGCATTGTCTTTACTTGTCTATTAATTTTAATTTTTTGTTGAAGAATGTTAACAATGTCTTCTACTCATAGTCCATGCTGTATGGTGTTGGTGATCAACGCTGTCCACAGCCTTCTGTCTCTTGTGCTGCCAATCATTTCTGATACTGATGTTCCTCCATGTCATGATGTCAAACTGTCCAACATCTTCTCTCTCTGTCATCTTATTCCCTTCACTTTTCCATTGTCACTGCATACCCCACTTGTCCTCTTCTCATGACATGTTCAAAGAATGTGGACTGCCTTCATGTGATACAAGTAATCATTTCTCTTTGTGAATTAACTTCTTTCATTTTATTTCCACTGCTTTCTCTATCCATTGACGATGTTTTCATCATTGTTCTATACAACCACATCTCTGCAGCTTTACATAATTCCTCACTAGCCTGCTAATTGTCCATGATTCACTTCCATACATCGGGATTGACAAAATATGACTCTGAACTCTCTCCTTCACAACAATTGACAAAGGTGAATTTCAGAGAATATTCTTCTCAATGTCAGGATATGCAAAATATTTTTTGTGTCAACACTGAATGCCAGTACATAATTTTCCCTCCATTGTTATATTCTAGGAACTACATGGACAGTTCATGCACATACAATGAACTCTACTTTAGCAGCAGCAGACGCAGAACTTATTCAAAAGGTCAGTGAACTGAATACTAAAACAGTTGCTAATACACTGCAAACATTCATTAATTGATGCTTGTGCAGAACAGAAGGCTGACCTGGTCTGACAGAATCACCCATGTAACGCAGGCAGGTCTAACATTCTGCCCTTCAGGCAAGTCAAGAGATGAGAAAATGATGCTGGATAGGATACGACTGAGGAAACCTGGTAATTGTATAAATAGAAACTCCTTTCACTGGAACTCACAGGGCAAAGGAAATAGAAAGAGACCTAAAACCGTACAGAGAAGAGAACTAGAGACAGGGATAAATAATATGGGGAGGCAGCACGGAGGGAGCTGCAGGGGATAGCGAAAGACAGGACAGATTGGTGTAGGATGATTGAGAGTCAATACTCCAAGTTGGGGTCAGGGGAAGAAGAAGAAGAAGTAAATAAAATAGTTGGAAATCTAGACTGACAAAGAATGCAACTACAATTTTACTTTGAATTTGAATACAGCCTGAACATCTTGGTTTAGGGGAGATAATATGGATGGTTTTGAGGTTAAGATATCTATATATAATACAAATAGACCTGGTTCGATTCATGGCATGGATTGTGCAGAATTTTTACAAAATAAGAGAAAGAATGTTATAACACTCCCTGATCCTAGGGTAATGGATCTTACACCAAGCCTTCTCAGATTAGGGCAAACAAACATGAGAGGACGTGTGCACAGTGCACATGTTAACAATTCTTTAGCAGTTGGACATTGAAAAGAGCAGACCGAAAAGGTTGCTGCCCAGGCTAAGCTCCAAAAATGAGAGTAGCTACCCACAAAGGAATATTTCTTGAGTGTATGGTTCTGGTATACACACTTTTGGATTCTCGTCACTGCCGTGGAGGTTGTGCGCTGTGTAATCTATAGGAGGAGACTGAAGCTCTGACTAAAGTATGCATGTGATAATGTTGTGTGATAAAAATGGTCCTTGACCACAAACTTTGATTTATTGTTAGACTACCTTCTAAGTCTGGATCAACTGCAAATATTGTATTCTTCGGTTTTGATTAGCAAGAAATATCTTTAAGACTTCCTTAAATATGAAGTTATGTTGTGTCGAGCGATGACATTGCACATTGGGAATTCCCATGAGTGTTCAATTCTCTGATGCAGCAGCCACTCTAGAGTATTTCTGCTCTCTGTTCCCATCAGGGATGTGTCAGGTCTGAGTCAAATATGACTGAGCTACTGTATGACAGTAGACGGTACTACCTGCTTTCTGTTAGCGCCGAATGTTGGGCAGCGCTTATCAAACCTGACACCCCACGTTGCACCAACGGCTTTAGAAGCCTTATCCTGGTGTGAGGAAATGCACCTAAGACTAACTGTCATGGCAGGGGTCTAGGATTGAAGCTCCGACAGGCAGACAGTTAGAGCAATGCTTTGCTGATCCGGCAGCTTGTCTTGTTCCAGGTGTATTGGTGTTACCTTTCCTCTGGAGTAAACTAGGCAGGCCAAAAGAGGGATCATGCTACATGTGCAACCCATGGTCTCTACAATTCAGCCCAGGCCTTGTGCTATGCAGAGGTTTTTATGCCATATTTTTAAGCACAATGTAACAAACTATCATTTATCAAGATGGCAAGGTGCCAGTAATACCAGTAATATTGTTATATCCTGCTGCAGTCAAGATATTTCTTATGCATTATACATGTGTTTGGCAAGATCATAGTGGTTGTTTCTTCTTTTCAGGATTTTCCATGGATGGAAGCTGAAGAGAAACAGCAGAAACTAGAAAACGCAAAAATTGTTCCAGTTAGAAACATGACTTCCGACATATTTAGTGTGAGTAAATTCTTACTGCCGGTTTCCCCGGCGAAGGGGTTAAAGTCGCTGTTCATAATCCTGTATACTCACATATAAAACACAGCTGGAGATTCGGCAGCGGATCGTGCCGCATTGGTTTCTTACGGAGGGTATGTGAGCCGGTCGTTCAGAAAGCAATGGAAAACTACTGAACATAAAACTTGCCAAGACATCAACAACAGCTGAAAAATGTTGGTGTTGAGTGCAATGTCCTGTAAATAGGATATGCAAAAAAAAAAAATTCTTGCTTTCGGTTATTCTCAAAAGATTGTTCATTAAAATTGTAAGATCGTAAATAAAGGTATGTCAAGTAAAATAAAGTACAGTAAAGTAAGGTAAAGAACACCTGTTTTTCACCATGATGCATATATGGTGTTTGGTGCCAGACCATATTATAAGACCAATGGGAGATGTGGTCTTATCATGCTTGCTACCTTTTCTTCACAAACAATTTCCTGGTACCAATTTTTTCTGGTTGAGTTGAGTTGAGTTAAGAACTGACATCACTGCACTCAGGACATTCCCATACGTGCTCTCTCCCCTCATTCAACAGCCAGCAAAGAGTCGTACTATTAATCGTTCCCATCATTATTTGATTGAATGTTCTCCTGGTCTTTCCTCTCAGTTCTGGATTCTTCCAGAACCCCTGCAATATAATTCATTCCACATATGGGTTCGCAATCTGATACCTCGCCTTCTCCATCTGGTCCCACAGGCACTCAACCACCTCCCTCTTGTCCATAGGTAATTAACCACCAAGAGGTGCATTCCCTGTCAGCCTGTTCATTCTCCCGCACTCCCACATGGACAGGGCAAAAAATCCATAAATTCTTTACAATCTGTGACTCTGAAGTGAGGATAGTCATTCCACATGAAATGTTTCTTTCTCCACCTTACTAAGCATACTCCTTGAGTCCATAATGAATGTAATGTGTGTTGCAGTAGTCTCTTCTAACCAACGGTTTGTCACTGTTACTGCTGCCGCCTCCATTCTTATGCTGGAGTTTGTAGTCTCATATGCCAGACTATCCTTTTTTTTCAAGCATCATCCAGTAGCCTTCGCAATGAAACCCCAACCACTACATCTGCTTCTCACAACTGACCAATCGGTGTAGATAACTATGTCACCTTGACCAGGAAGACTAAACCCCCACTGAGTTGGTTGAGGGCCAGTGCTCCAGTGGGGTATACAGGGCAGAAGAATAACAAGAATATAAATAATGAGAAATGCCAGTCACCGTGAGTCCCATAGATCCCAACCAAACCTGATGAGCAGAGAGGAGAAAATATAACCAGCCCTGTTTAGGACTAATGTGAAAGAGATAAAAAAAAAAAAAGGAAAGAATATACAAATCCACACACAAAAAACGGACGTCAGTTATAAGCGATGCTGCAGAAGCGGATTAAAGGAGTCTGAATTTCTGTTTTATGTTTTTCGTAAATACTAAACTGAAGGAGGTAATTCTTACTCAACAATAGGCAGCAAACCTCTCACACAACACTCAGAAATCTATGTAGAATAACAGTTCTGACCGACTGAAAAACTTGTGCTGAACGCTATTTACCATTTCTTACATGTTATTGGAGGTCAGCATGGCCAAATGGATAAGAGAGCTCACTCTTAAACTTCTGGTGTACTTTGCCGAGGTAGCGGGTTAAACCCCTACACCGGTCAGTTGTACTAAAATGTTGACTTCTCGTTCTTGACTTGGGGATGTAAATTACAAGTACCTCAGAAGTCAGAGGGACACTGGTAATAGGTAAGCTAATCCACACATAAAAATCAGTCCAGTGCACTAGAAGTGGTAGCATGTGTATGGACTACGCTTGAATTCAAAGCGAGTGAATGCAAACTAAACATGTTATTTGTAACCAACGTTATGTTATGATTGTTGAGTCACTGCACACTGGTTACTACCATGCACCCTCAGTCTCTGATGCAGCAGCCATCTCTGAGTATCTCTACTCACTGTTCCCATGAGGAGCTGGTTGTAATTTCTCCTCGCTCACCGTGGAAGATGGCATCCACGTGCTTAGCCAGACTTCACTCACATGTCTTACAACTGGACCAGCGTCAGACTTATCAGCATCTGCCAGTTGGGCTCTTATTGCATTGACATCACCTCTGTCCACTCTTCTAACTCGTTTTGGCGCATTATTTGCCAGCTGGTCCACACGTTAATTGTCAAAGTTTAGAGTGGATTGAAGATGCTGGCTTTCTAGGACATTTTAACGTTAGAATGCTTTTTTTTTTTTTAACTCTTTCAAATCTGTGGTGACCATCTCGTGATATTGATTCTGTTTTATTTCTGTGTTCACAGTTACAACTTTATGTTGAGGAAACAAGCAACATGACATGATGCAGATGAGCTGTGTTGAATTGTTTACACTCCAAGCCATCATGTTTTATAGTTGTAACATTGGGGAGACCACTGTGTTACGCCATTTTGTTGTAAAACTAGTTTTATGAAATGTTCCCTAATTTTTCAAGTTGAAGATCGGTAAAGAGTTTCAGTGCAGATCAGCGAAATAATACATAGAAGAGGTATCTGAAAAGTTAAGTGAAATGATTGACTTCATTGCACCAAGTTGTACCCCATGTGTCTCAGTCTCTTGCAGTTGATGTCTCCCTGAAAGCTATCCCAGAATGCACTCTGTGAAGAGAGGAACATAGACTACCAGTACACATCAAAACAAAAGTGAAAGGAATATTCAACAAGAACACAACAGCGTACAATGCAAAACAGTCGCTCTGTTTTCTTGATGATGAATACCAACAGGACCTCTGGATCCAAGTCTACACAGATGGGTCAGCATAAAATACTGTTAGAAATGACGAGCAGGAGTGTACATAGAATACAAATTTCATACCAGGGATACAGCCAGGATACGAACAGGAAAGTACTGCCATAAATAACTATGATGCAGAAATCCAGGCAATTGAGATAGCTACAAAGGCATTACAGAATAACAATCATGGAGCACATCTGGTGTGCTGTTGACAGTTTTATGAAGCATTCCTTAATTTTGCAAGTTGAAGTTTGTACATGAATGTAAATGCAGACCAGCAAAATGATGTATAGATGAGATATAAGACAGGTTAAAGGTGAGAGTCGAATTTTGCAAGTTGAAGTTTGTACATAAATGTCAATGCAAAGCAGCAAAATGATGTATAGATGAGATATAAGACAGGATGGTTAACCCGGTCAACAAATGCACGCAGAAGTCGGGCGCAAGAATGCAGCTTTGCTGTAAACGGGCACAACGCAATCACATTCGGAAAAAAAAACTCTGGATAAACGCAGAAGAAGAAGAAGACAGGTTAAAGGGTGAGAGGATTGATTTCATTGCACTAGGTATGCCCCATCTGACTTGGTTTTTGCAGAATGACAAGCCACCTATCGAGATAATTGCACAAACACTGTAACTCCACCAATGACCTCCAAGGTACTCCGAGGAAAATTGTACTCACTGTCTGAAAGTTGCAGATTGAAAATTAACCTACAACCTTCAGAGCTTGTGGCGGATGACTTGACCATTTCACCATAGAGACCCTCGGAAAGAAATGAGATACAGACCACAGAAATGATGATGAGGAAGAAGAAAGGACAAAGTTCACAAATGGACCAAACACTAAAGTCTAGAGATCTGGCTCTTCAGGATCCAAGTGGAAGTCCCAGATGAGATGGTTAGGTCACACCTACAGAATGAGGGAAGATCAGAAGCCACAATATATATCATCATCATGTGCTATGCCGGGTGGTATAACCAACCATGTTCCCACACAACCATTGGTTTTCTGTGTACTTGACAAGTTCAACAGTTTGAGTTCTGCACCAGTTTTTATACTTCATTCACCTTCAGACGCCAATATGAATAAATGCAAGGAAAAGTCAACCCCAGCATTGTTTGGCTGTTATTGATTTCTTGGCAAGTTTATGTTAAGTAGTTTGCCATTGGTTTCTGAATTATCGGCACTCATACCATTACATGAAAATCATCACAAGGCTGTCGGCTTCCAAATCGCCCACAGTTGTGTTTCAAACATGGTATGCGGGATTGTGAATATATTCCATAACCCCTTTGCCACAGCGGCAATGAAAGCAGCAGTCACTCTAAGCTTGTTGACATCCTCGTAGAGTTTGTCCTCAATGACCAAATAGTTTTGTTTTCTCTGTTCTGTATATTGATTATTTGGTTGTTTCGGGATTTTGTTCTGTTTCGAGATTTTGTGATTTTGTTCTGTTTCAGGATTTTGTTCTGTATATATTGGACACCCCCGCAACAAATCTTTAGCTGTCAGTTTTCCAGTCTCACAGTTACATTCATCGGTATCTCCTATATTTAGTTGATTAAACACAGAGTTTTTCAGCCTGTTTATATCTGAAGATTGTCTGCACCAGTGTGTAAACCGTCTAGCACAGCAGTTCTCAACCGGTGGAAATTCCCCCACCTGTGGTGGGAAATTAACATTATTTCAAGATCGCATTAATACAAGAACTGATTACTTTATATTGTTTTTCCCCTCCATACTTTACAGTTCTGTACTTCATGCCCTTCTGAAATTTGTTTTATATAGTAAGTAAACCCGAAAATCAGGTTTTATGTAGACGTCTAGACTTGTTCTAGTATATGCTATTAAATTTAGCTTCCATTTTTATGTATACTGTGTAGGGGCAGGGGGAAATTTATAGGGAGGAAATACAAAGAGGGGGGGGGGGGGGGGTGTGACATTCTGAACATATGGTGAAGGAGTGCATGGGCAAAAAAAGGTTGAGAACCACTGGTCTAGCATTTTCTCCAACTACTGACATCTGCTTTTGATACCATTCATCTGTATGGTGGTCAGTATGTTTCCTACACCTTCTCTTTTCACATCGTGACCAAAATATAGCAGTTGTCTTGTTTTTATGTATATCTGTCTGAATTTGTCTTGTTTTTCCATTGTAAATTTAAATAATGAAGACGCAAAATATACATTGCACAATTCATTGGCTGACAGATATCACTGTTCCACGTGCGTGTTACACATGCATAACCCCCTATATAAGTAAATAAAGACAGAATAGTCAGTATAAAACCACCACAGTAACACATACATTGAAATATTAGGCTTTGTGTTATGTATGTCAACTAGACCAATTCACTGCATTACTTTATTCCGTTGATTTACTTCTGTAGTCAGTATAAAACTGCTATGGTAACACTTACATTGAAACATAAGACTTTGTGTTGTGTCTGTCAGCTAGACTGATTCACTGCGTTATTTTATTCTATTGATTTACTTCTATCAGGTCTGCACCTGATGAGGTACAGTTACATCTGCCAGGCAATAAATTCTGCAATCTATGGTTGTGTCTTCATTACTGAAATTTGTCTTGCCTCATCTAATTTTTAAAAAAAGTTAGCTGCTTATCCTTTACAGGACTTTGCAGTCAATCCCAGCATTTATTGGCGGTTTGTAATTTACTAGGCAATTTTACAGTCAGTAGTTTTCCATTACTTTCTGAACAGCAGACGCTCATACCACCAAAATACAGACAAAGTGATCTACTTCCAAATCATCTGTGGCTGATTTCAAACCCTCGACTTGGCATATTGTTAACTGGGAAACTGCACTCACTAACCCCCCAAACTCTTTCTTATAGCTGTCTAATGTTCTAGTTTTCATATACGAGGGGGCTTCAAATGAAAACCTAAAATATTTTTTTTTTGGTGCGAACATATTCTGGAAAAGTAAAGAACAAATGCATCATTTTTCGATGTAGTCACCACTGCATTCAATGCAAGTTCTCCAGAGCCGATAAATAAGTTTCTTGGGCTCCTGCACAATAAAAAAATTCTTTTGATTGCACATGTAACCACTCTAGAGTCTTTACTCTGTGTGCCTAACCTGGTCATGAACAGTCTTTCACTTCCTACTCCACTCATACACTGGACCTTAAATCGCCACTGAATTTCTATAGGTTTCACCTCTTCACTGATAAAAAAACGGATAACAGAGCGCCGCTCCTCTTTGGTGCATGTCAAAGGTGGGGCGGCCATTTTTTAAACTGTCCTTATGACATCACCATGTCCAACTGCACTGTGATGTCACATGCTTAACACTCTTGACACCCTTAACAACAATATTGACAGGTTACAAGACAATGGCATGGTTATCGTAATTTCTATCACACTTTTAAGGTTTTCATTTGAAGTCCCCTCATAGAAGAACAAAAACTATTTACGGAATTATCCCATCTTTCTTTGCACAATGTGAGATAACAAAAGAAACAATAAATAAAGATGTACTGATCTTGAACCACTTTATTTTGTGTTCTATGTTTTAGTTACATTCATTATGAAACAAAATAGTTCTTTTCATTCAGAGATAATTAATTATGTTCAACCTTGCACTCCAAACATGTCCATAGATGCTCAGACACACACACACACACACACACACACACACAAACCCTCCAACATATGCATCAGCATGCAGCAAGTAAAAGTGCCAGTTCTGTGTTGGTTGCTGAGGCCCCTCTTTCTCCCGATGTTCCTATTATGTCTAGTCATGCCAATTCTTACTCCCAAATTTCTCATTCTAGGCAACGGTGTGGCTTCACTGGCGTCAAAGTCCTTCCCTCTCCATATCTCTCTAAGACTGGTTCTCAACCGGTGGGTAATTTTAGGGTTTCCTTGGGGGGGGGGGGGGGGGGGGGGGGAGTTAAGATTATTTCAAGATCGCGTTAATACAAGAACCGATTACTTGATATTATTTTTACCTCCATACTTTACAGTTCTGTACTTCTCGCCCTTCTGAAATTCATTTTATAATGTAAGTAGACCCGCACATGTAGACGTCTAGACTTGTTCTAATATGTGTTATTAAATTTAGCTTCCATTTTTACGTATACTGTGTAGGGATGGAGGGAATTATATGGTGAAGGGGTGCATGGGCCAAAAAAGGATGAGAACCACTGCTCTAAAACATTAATAATATGAGCACAATCCCTAGACATAACTGTGTCAAGCAATCAACATCAAAACATGGCAATGAATATGCTCCATTATATCACATGCTTCAAACAAGTTGTCCTATTAAAAATGATAACTAAATGAGTACTTAGGACAACCAGGACATAAAAACAACTTGTATGCACCCTGACAACACTAAAAATCTCTTACATTTGGAGCTAATAAAGAGCAGACCAATGAGACTTCTTCGTTTTATCCTATTATACTCCGTGGTGTTAGTGATCATGTCTGTCCACAGCGTTTTGTCTTGTGTACTGCACAAATGTTTCTCCAAGGCATGATATTACACTTTCCAACATCTCTCTCAGCTTTCCCCTGCTTCTTCCCCATTGTCACAATGTGCCCCAGCTTTCCCCTTCTCATATACCCAAAAGAATGTGGACTGCTGTCTTCTGATGCCAGTAACCAGTTTTCTTTGAGTCAAATTCTTTCAAGATATTTTCATTATGCTTGTTATCCATCCATGGCGTTCTCATCATTCTTCTGTAACACAAAATCTCTGCAGGTTTCACATAATACCTCGCTAGTCTGTTAATTGTCCATGATATACTTCCGTACATCAGTATTGGCTCAATATAATTTTTAAGAACTTTTTTTCTCAACTGGACTGACAAAGATATTTTGCACAGAATGCTCCTCACTTTGTGAAATGCTGCTTTTGTGTGGGCTATCCTACATTTGCCAGTCTACGTTGGCTAAGAGGTTACGGACACGGTTCGTGATCCCGCATACCCGTGTTCGAAACATAGCTGCACGCGATTTGGCAACAGACTGCGTTGTGCTGGTTTTTTACGAAATGGTATGGGTGCCGGTTGTTCAGAAAGCAATGGCAAACTACTGAACGTAAACTTGCCAAGACAACAACAGCAAAAAATGCTGGTGTTGACTGCAAACGTCCTGTAAAGGATATGCAACTAACTTAACTTATCCTACATTTAACATCTTTAATACAGCCTCCATCAGCTGTTATAAAAGTACCCAAATACTTCAATACACCAACTTGTTTCAGACTCGTTCAGCTCACCCTGATGTTGCATTAGGGATGACATTTTGTTCTTTCTAATTACCATTACTTCTGTTTTAATGTTATCAGACTAAGACTTTTGTTTTGACCTTATGTTGCAATTATATCTACCATTTACCAACAGGCTAAACTTAAAACATTAGACAGCCCATCCACAACAGTAGAAATATTTCACTGAGGAAATATTCAAGCTCATTGAAGAAAGAAGAAAAACAAAGCAAACGGAAGTAGAAATCATTCGTAGTTAATATTAAAAAACAAAAACCACACAAGAAAAATCATAAAGTATGAATAAAATTAGTTAAAACTATTAAAGCTGTGGAAATGTAAACAATACAACGAACAGGAAGTATAGCCAAGGCAGCTTTACAAAACAATTCATTTTCTTCTTTTGCTACATTCGTCCGGAATGTTGTGTTAGACATATGTGCATTGTGCCTGTTTACAGCAGAGCTGCGATATTTGAACCTTTCAGCCAACACATCTGACTTCTTCAGGCATTTGTTGGCCGGGTTACCGGGATAACTGTGTTTTATAAAGCTGCCTTACACTTCGTGTTTTTTATATTGTAAACAAGAAAAATCAGAAGTGCTGTAAGAAAAGACAAGAAATAGTATGCAATGAACACTTGTAAAATCTTCAGTTCCAAGAAGAAGACAAATCAGGACAAAAACAAGTGAATTCAGACCACAATTTGATCCAATAAATAACACAAACGGCAATACATTTAACAGACAATAAAGATATACAGTGCAGACCTGATAAGGCAAACTCACATGGAACCCAACAAAATAGTTCTTATAAGAAATTTTTCTTATAAAAGTTCAAGCTTATAGTAATGCATTTACAACGTACAATATTGTTCTTCACAACAGAATTGCCACCTCTGAGATCGTCTTAAGCAGTTTGCACTGTATTAGAAAAATGGAAGGAGTACTGCGGAGAAATGTATGAAGATATTCAAAACAATGTATCCCCTTAATGAATTTCAACACAGAAGTCACAAACAAAATGTTGCACGATATATTGCCTGGCATGTTGTGCCGCATCACATCAGGTGCATACTGCAGAGTTACATATCATATGAAGTGAATAAATGAATAATACTTAAGCTGAAACAATTAAAACACATAGCTACAGGTATTGTTCGAATGTGGAACATCTATTTACCCCCCCCCCCCCCCCCCCCACACACACACACACACAGTAATTTCAAATTTACAACAAACTCTTTCTGCAACTACTTAATTGCTTACATCTCACTATATTTGAGCAATCATTTATTGTTTACCCAATACAGTATATGAAATGCTTTTTCTTTGTTCGTGCTGTGGCAGCAGTTTATTAGATATTGAGAAATCAACTTCAACCCCTACATCGGACAGTTGGACTAAAATGTTGACCTGTCGTCCTTGACCTGGGGACGTAGATTACAAGTACCTCTGAAGTCGGAGTGGGTTCGCCTGATGGCGAGGGACACTGTTAATAGGGAAAGCTAACCTACACGCAAAATTCAGTCCATCACTACTATAAATAGTGTGTATGGACTACACTTGATTTCAATGCGAGCGAGAGCAAAAAATAAAAAAAGATAGAAAATATATGTGAAAGTGAAGAGAGAAAACTAGAACCTCCTCTCGGATGTGTTGCTGGAGGGGCTAGTGTGTCCCAATGACCCCAAGAGCTATGCCAATGCTAGCGCAGCTACTCGCAGAGCCTCCTATGTTGGACAGGTCAAGGGGTAGGCAGCAGACAAAGACACGTTTCAGCACTCTATTTCTTACATTCAATGATTGACTTACTCCATAAGATACTTTTCATTTTCTGAAATCCAGCTTTTACTTGACCTATTCTGCATGTAATCTCTGACCTGCATCTTCCATCTCTGATGTTACAACTGCCCATAGGTATTTAAATGTATCAACTTGGTTAGCGCATAGAGAAACATAGGGAAAGCTAATCCACACACAAAAATTAGTCCAGTGCACTAGAAGTAGTTAGCACATGTATAGACTACGCTTGTTTTCTTCTTCTTCTTCTTCTTCTTCTTCTTCTTCTGCGTTCATCCAGAGTTTTTTTTCCGGATGTGATTGCGTTGTGCCTGTTTACAGCAGAGCTGCGTTCTTGCGCCGTTAGGCCGACACATCTGACTTCTGCGGGCATTTGTTGACCAGGTTAACCTTCCCGGGGGTTTCTTAGGACGTTTGAATCTCACTGTTGTGGTATTATCCCCCATCCCAGCTGGCCCATATAGAACAGCCAAAGATCCTGGTCAGCCCTCAAGGGAAGGCAGGGGCAGACCATGGGCATTCCCCGCCATCCAAGGAGGCTTCCATACTTGCAGACGATACATAGCGCTCTGGTACTGGGCTCACCCAAGGAATCGTCACGTCCTGCACATGGCTGCTTAGCCTCACTTCCGTATATTTGGCCTTCCGTTCACCATAGGCTGTTCTTCCGGAAACCAGAAGTATGCAGTCTGCAGATGACATCCACACATTGAGCTTTCGATTCGGACTTTCCACGTAATGGATTTGCTATCCAAGCAATATGCTTGTTTTCAAAGCGAACAATCGCCCCCCCCCCCCCCCCCCCAAAAAAAAAACAACAACAACAAACACTAGACATTCTATACAAACACAAGCACGGACTAGCAGAAATGAATATGTATTTTTGTTTTTGTGCGCTCGTCCGCTTTGAAGTCAAGCGTAGTCCATACACATTAATTCTAGTAACGCTGGACTGAATTTGTGTCAGTTAGCTTTCCCTAATGCCAGTGTCCCTCGCCATCAGGCAAACTCACTTCAGAGGTACTTGTAATTACCGTCCCCAAGTCAAGGATGACAGGTCAACATTTTTGTCCAACTGTCCGGTGTAGGGGTTGAACTTCTTACCTTGGAATCAGCATACCTGAAGTTTAAGAACACATGTTCTTATTCATTTGGCCATGCTGACCTCCTCAATGTGTATAATGAAGACACAAACAAAACAGGTTGCACAAGTGATTGCCTGACATATTTTGCTGCATCTCATCAGGTACAGACTGCAGCAGTCATACAACATAAACAACAGCAAGGAGATACACCCTTGAAGCTAACAAAATACAACATATGTATTTCCACAGTAAATTCAATTGTCTACCAAGGTAATCCAAGAAGGCAAGCAATGGCAAACTACCTCTTATTTAAGTGCCTAGCATATCATGTCTGTACACAATTTGCTTTAGACAGACATGATCACCAACTCCACACAGCATGGACCATAAGAAGACCATGCATGGTAATATATGAAATATGTTAGTCAATAAATTGTGGAGCTCCTTACATGTGTCTCCAATATTGAAATTCACTATGGGGAAAACAATGTTAAGAAATGAATGTTTGTGTTATTACATTTTATTACAAACACACAATATACAGCTGGTCATCATTCAGCATGTATGACCTCAAAAACTGGAGCGTCTTCTACATCCAACAGTTCTTGTTTTTCCTTCAACATGTGTATTTCAATAATTCCATCTTTGGTGGTGGTGAGGCTATGCATCAGTTCATTGGAAACTGTCAATGGAGCCATGGTGAATTCTTTGCCTGACATGCTGATAAATGTGGTAGTTGCTGCATCTGAACCAACATCCAGACCTTCATGATCGGTAGCTATTGCCATGATCGGTAAATCTGAGATGTGGTTTTCCAGATGTGTTGATGAGATCACTGAAGTGAGATGTTTTTGATCGTAAGAAGGCGCAGATAGAGTTGACGTCGCTGGAATAGAATCAGATGTCGGGGTATTGTGAATGTATTCGTTAGGTATAGAGCGCTGAATAATTTGAGCACGTGAAAATGGTAAGAATTTGCCCCGCCTGGAAACTGCATCTCCACAAGGAACTCGCTGTGATGGTAATGACTTTCTTGCAGCATCCAAAGTGTTCACAGATATATTACGTTGATGAGCAGCTGTAGTTAGAGCATCCTTGGACATAACTCCCAACTCCTCGAGTACATCTTTCAGGGCTTGAATTGTATCTAATGCTGTCTGTAGACTATTAGTTAAAACCTCCTGTGATATTTCTGTGACCTCGGTGACTTTACTGTAAAGTTCACTAAGTATTGACAAAGCTTCATCGGCCATGCTCACTCCTAGCCGTGTGAACAGTTTGTCATAGACTGCTACTCTCGTCTGAACCACAGCATTTTTCACTAACTTACACAGCCCAGTACCCATAACTTCCACAGATGGTTCTGTTGTAGTGAGAGGTTCTGAATCCGTACAATACGCTGATTCAAATTTTGGATGTAGCATATATCTACGAAGTAATGTTGGAGGCGTGGCAGGTGCATCTGGTTCGTCTGCAAGCTTCTGAAATTCTGAAAACATTGGCATCTCCGGCAGGTAACACAAAGACTTTGTTACTGCTTTCTGCCAATATGACATCATCAAAAACAGTAGCTTGCGACAGGATGTGATCAAACCGCTTTGTATTCCAGCCAGGCATTTTACTGTCAACTTTGCTGTCATATGTGTAATCATTTGACAGAGAGGAATCAACATTGTTCATGATCTCTGTTTTTGGTGTTATTACAGAAAACTTGTCCTCATCCTCTTCCAACGCGGTTTTAAAACTGGGAACATTGCTGCCACTTCGGGATGTTTTAGTGGAGTTCCTACCTCCTAATACAAACATATTCTCTACTTCAATATCGGGACCATAATTTTTTGGCTTTCTGACTCGTTTGCTCTTTCGAATACCCAATGTAAAGTCAGTATCGGATTCGCCGAATTCATCAGAATGTTCCTCTTCTTGCTTACGCTTGCGTCTCATGTCTTTTAAAGCTTTCATTCTCATCGCTACCATCTTTTTCCGTCTGATGTTAAACTGTTCAGGAGTCATAGCCTTACAGTGGTCACAATTGTGGTCCCGAATATGGTCAGGCCCTAGACAGGACAAACACTGGCTGTGGCCATCTAGTGGTGAAATATACCCCCCACATTTAGCACATTCTTTCGTTTCTGGAAGTGTCTCATTTTCTTCAGTTTTAATTTTGACGGGGGATGAAGGTGTGGGCGAAGATGATTTTGTGATGATTTTTCCAAGGGGCAAATCTTTCAACAGTTCTTGTAGATTATTACCTGTGTGTGTTACCTCGCCTTCAGGTAGTGACACTGTTACCGTGTACGAGTTACTAGCTCCCTCATCCAAATCCTTCCCGGGACTCCGATTGTTAACTGTGAGGACCACAGAATCTGAGCTGACCCCTGCAGCTGCTAGAAGACCAGACAGCCCATCCATGACTCCAGCACAACCTGTATCTTTAATATCACCTGCCAGTGAATCTGACCCTACCTCCAGGTGATCCTCTATATCTCCAATTGTTACAGTGAAACTTGCACTGTCAACATCTGAAGATTTAACTTCTTCACTGTCCTGAATTTTCACATCATCACCTTCATCAGAATTATGAAATGATGATGACGACTTCTCAACATTATCTTCCTCATCATCAGAATCAGATATACTCAACCCCGCTTCTCTACGAGCTTCCGCCCGTATCATTTGCAATTCTTTGTAAGTTTTCCTCCGTCTAGGACCTAATTTTGGCTCATCACTTTTCAACCCCATTTTAACTGCTTTAATGTGTGTCTTCGCGTTCTGTAAATCTTTTGGGGTCACGTGCCTCCCTACAGCTGACTTGATCTGAGAGGTCGGCACACCAAGCTCCATCAGAGTCCCGATCATCTTCCTCTCTTCCTTCGACATTCGACGAATTTCTGGGTAAGAGTTGTAGATTTCTTCTGTGCAAGGATGGCTATGAATGTGGTAGGAATCCCTGATAATGAGATAGTTTTCTTTCCGGCACGCGCTCACACTGATAAATGCCTTGCAGTTAATTTTGTAGCTCCTGAAAAACATGAAATACCAAATGAAAATGAGCACATGTTGATAAATAAAGATTAAGTTAATATAATATTCATATTTGTAGGTCAGCATGGCAGAATGAATAAGAACACATGTTCTTAAACATCCGGTGTGCGGATACCAAGGTAAAGGGTTCAATCCCTATACCAGTCAGTCGGACTAAAATGTTAACTTCTCATCCTTGACTTGGGGACATAAATTACAAGTATCTCTGAAGTCAGAGTGGGTTAGCCTGATGGCGAGGGACACAGTTAATAGGGAAAGCTAATCCACACGACCAGCACTACCAGAGGTAGTGTGTATGGACTATGCTTGAATTCAAAGCAAGCGCGCACCAAGAAAAAAATAATATTTCATATGCAGCAGAGTCTCTCTCTCTACACCAACCTCATTTCAATTTACGCAAGCCCTTTTCAAATTACATAAATGCTAATTCATTAAACTAAGAGTTAAAATCCAGTCTTACAGAGGATTCAATAACCACCCACACACCCAACACACCGACCAATCAAACAACCAACCAACACACACTGGGGACAGAACCAAGAAAAAAATAATATTTCATATGCAGCTGAGTGTCTCTCTCTCTACCAACCTCATTTCAATTTATGCAAGCCTTTTTCAAATTACATAAATGATAATGAGGAGCGGCTGGCCGAGAGGCTAGAACGCCGGACTCTCATTCGGGAGGCCCGGGTTCGATCCCTCGGTAAGGTGTCAGATTTTTTTCTGTCGGGGGCAAAAAGAAAATCCTAATCTGCACAGTTCGCGGACTGCACTAGCCAGGAGGCCTTTATTCCTCAGGCTCAAAGACCCCTCTGCCATACATCGCAAGGTACTATATTGGCAGTAAATGACAGTTTTTTTATAAATGATAATTCATTAAACTAAGAGTTAAAATCCAGTCTTACAGAGGATTCAATAACTACCCACACACCCAACACACCGACCAATCAAACAACCAACCAACACACACTGGGGACAGAACCAAGAAAAAAATAATAATATTTCATATGCAGCTGAGTGTCTCTCTCTCTACCATCCTCATTTCAATTTACGCAAGCCCTTTTCAAATTACATAAATGCTAATTCATTAAACTAAGAGTTAAAATCCAGTCTTACAGAGGATTCAATAACCACTCACACATCCAACCAACCAAACAAACAAGCTGACCAATCAAACAACCAACCAACCAACACACACTGGGGACAGAAACCCCACCCAGACATCCAAAGCAAACAACAGATAAGCCACCACAGAAGCACTTATGAAGAACACACATAAAAGTAGCTGCAATACAGTGTAAACCGCTTAAGGCAGTGTTTCCCAACGTGGGGCCCACGCCCCACAGGGGGGCAATTCGACTGTTAAGGGGGGCAATTCGAAAATGGAAGAAATCGGCTGAATATAACAAAACGGGGAGACTTGACACTGAAGTTAACTAAATTGGAACCTGACATAAGATCTCTTTGCAGCAAGCATCAAGCGCAAGGATCTCACTAAATTTAAATAATAAATAATTACTAATAATTAAAATAATATAGAAAAATCTTTCATTAAAATTATTTTGTACTTGAATTTCAGTTCTCCATTATATGTTTTGAAAATTTACTTACTGTGTTTGCTCAATAATTACCTAGTGATTTCTTCCTAAAACCTATCATTCAAGTTTCTTTAGTGAACATTTCAATTTTTGAATATTAAAAATAATGTATATGTTGAGGGGGGAGGGGGGGGGGGGCATGGGGCAGGGGGAGGGGGGCAATATGAATTTTAGAAAGGCTTAAGTGGGGCATGGCACAAAAAAGGTTGGGAAACACTGGCTTAAGGCGATCTCGGATATGGCAAATTTCTGTTGTGAAGAACTATATTGTATTGTACATTGTAAATGCATTACTATATGCTTGAACTCTTATAAGAGGAATTTCTGATAAGAAGATCTATTTCTTGGGTCCCAGGTGAGTTCACCTTATTAGGTCTGCACTGTGGCTAGAGGAGACTACTGCAACACACATTGTATTCATTACGGATTCAAAGAGTATGCTTAGCAAGGTGGAGAAAGGAATGTTTCATGTGGAATGGCCCTCGTTGCTTCAGAGGTCACAGATCGTGAGAATTGTACGGATATTTTGCCCTGGCTGTGCGGGTGTACGGGGGAATGAATAGGCTGATAGGCTAGCAGGGACGGCACCTCTTGGTAGAATTTTGCCTATGGACAAGGGGGAGGTGGTTGTGCGTTTGTGGGACCAGGTGGAGAAACAGATTGAGAACCCATATGTGGAAAGAATGAGATTGCAGGGGTTCTGGAAGAATCTCAAAACTGAGAGGGAAGACCAGGAGAACTTTTAATCAGATAGCGGTGGGAACAATTAGTATTATGACTCTTTGCTGGCTGTTGAACGAGGGGACAGAGCACGTATGGGAATGTCCTAGTGCAGTGATGTCGGTTTTTAACTCAACTCAACTCAACTGTATCAATAAAGAAGTAAATACTTGCCTTTGTTTTGGCCTCATACCAGTACTGAGACTTTTGTAGGAGCCGAAATGCTTGCAAACGAGCATACACGAAGCATACTTGAGCCGAATGTCGAAATAAGGCTTCTTCTTCAGGAGGTTATTGGCTTGTTCGACTGTCTTGGCATTGCTAATGTTGAAGATAACTGTGTTGTCTCTGCAGTGGCTGTCTAACGCGTCCTTGAACTCCGTCCACGAGTTGTAAATCTGCCCGGGCTCCATGTGAAGTGGCATTGTAACAGGTATATGGTGTGCTGAGAGTCAAATATGAATAAGTCATTTGAAAAATGGTGCCATGATACATTGATAGATAGACAGATAGATTGATTGACAGACAGACAGGCAAACAGAGAGATAGATATATGGACAGACAGACAAAGATAATATACATATATGGAGATCAGAGAAATAAACAAATCTTGTTTCCAAAAATATTGCAGTGCTTACATTGGATGTTTGTCTATTATCTACTATCTAGTCCCTTACATTGGATGTTTGTCTATTAAATACTATCTGGTCCCTTACATTGGATGTTTGTCTATTATATACTATTTAGTCCCTTACATTGGGTGTTTGTCTATTATATAATATCTGGTCCCTTACATTGGATGTTTGTCTATTATCTACTATCTAGTCCCTTACATTGGATGTTTGTCTATTAAATACTATCTGGTCCCTTACATTGGGTGTTTGTCTATTATATACTATTTAGTCCCTTACATTGGATGTTTGTCTATTATATACTATTTAGTCCCTTACATTGGATGTTTGTCTATTATATACTATTTAGTCCCTTACATTGGATGTTTGTCTATTATATACTATTTAGTCCCTTACATTGGATGTTTGTCTATTTTATACTATTTAGTCCCTTACATTGGATGTTTGTCTATTATATACTATTTAGTCCCTTACATTGGATGTTTGTCTATTATATACTATCTGGTCCCTTACATTGGATGTTTGTCTATTATATACTATCTGGTCCCTTACATTGGATGTTGTCTATATATACTATTTAGTCCCTTACATTGGATGTTTGTCTATTATATAATATCTGGTCCCTTACATTGGATTGTATGTCTATTATATACTATTTAGTCCCTTACATTGGGATGTTTGTCTATTATATACTATCTGTCCCTTACATTGGTGTGTGTCTATTATATACTATCTAGTCCCTTACATTGGGTGTTTGTCTATTATATACTATCTGGTCCCTTACATTGGGTGTTTGTCTATTATATACTATTTAGTCCCTTACATTGGGTGTTTGTCTATTATCTACTATCTGTCCCTTACATTGGATGTTTGCTATTATTCTACTATCTAGTCCCTTACATTGGATGTTTGTCTATTATCTACTATCTCGTCCCTTACATCGGGTGCTCGTCTATTATCTACTATCTGGTCCCTTACATTGGGTGTTGTCTATTATCTCCTATCTGGTCCCTTACATTGGGTGTTTGTCTATTATTTACTATCTGGTCCCTTACATTGGGGTTTGTCTATTCTTCTTTCTTTCGTTCGCTTGAAATATGTCTATATCTGCAATGTGTCTCTTGCTTGAATTGAACTGTTTTTTTCAGTTCACACAGTGGTCCATAGAGTTTATCTTCCACTGTCGTCTCTCTAGGCCAGAAGGTTTGCCTAGATATGTTATATTTTGGGCAGTCTTGGAGTATGTGCTCTGCTGTCTGCGACGCCAATCCACATGTGCACATGGCTGTTTCACCAATCTTGAATTTTGTATACATGTGGTTGCGTAATCTATTGTGTCCTGTTCTGAGGCGCAGAATAATGACTTGTTCTGGTCTGTCCATAACGTGGTAGTCATCTTGAGCAGGTTTTGGTGGCTTTCTGACTGATTTGATCATTCTTTTCTTTTGGTGGTATGTAACGGGCACATCAGGCTGTTCTTCTTTGGCTCCTTCCTTAGCCAATTGATCAGCTCTGTCGTTTCCGGGTACTCCACAGTGGGATGGTATCCACTGTATGGTGACCTTATGCTGACTGCTAAGTTCAGAAAGTAGTGTCCTTAGTACTGGCAATTTCCCAGACAGGAGCGCCTCGAGTACTGATTTTGCATCTGTCAGTAGCACCACAGGTTGTGTACCATTGCTGTTATTTAGTAATTTCTCTGTTGCTATCTTGATTGCCTCAATTTCAGCATCATAGTATGGCAAGTACTTTCCTGTCGGTACTCTGGCTGTGTCCCTAGTATTATTTGGGTATTCTATGTACACTCCGCTCCTCCATTTCGAACAGCATTTTGTGCTGACCCATCTGTGTAGACTCGGATCCAGAGATCCTGTGGGTATTCTTCATCAAGGAAGCTGAGAGTGGCGTTCTGCGCTGCACAATGTTCTGTTTCTTCCTTGTCAAATATTCCTCTCACTTTTGTTCTGGATTGTAACGATAGTCTATGTCATCTTTCCATGGAGTTCGCTACTGGAATAGTTGGTTAGAGGGATACCAACTGTGGGCAGATCATTGGTTTCTCTTGCAGAGTCGTTTGGCCTGGTGGATTAAAACTTACTTCTTTTCAACCGGCCCCATAGCTAGGTTTTCAAATCTGTTCTTCATAGGGTGCCTGGCAAGCTGAGGAACTTTTCTGCTTGTATTAGCTGTTTTCGTTATCTCTGCGCCTCACTCAGTGCCCTGTGTTCCTCCCCCATCTTCTCCATTTCCAACTATAGGGGTGTAATTTCATCCCTCCTGTGGTGACTCTATAGTCTTAGATTTTGCACCCTTGTCCCGCTCTTTTAGTGTGGTTTTTTTTTCTTCGTTCATCCGGAGTTTTTTTTCCCGGGTGTGATTGCGTTGTGCCTGTTTACAGCAGAGCTGCATTCTTGCACCTTAGGGCCCACACATCCGACTTCTGCGGGCATTTGTTGACCGGGTTAACCCTTCCGGGGGTTTCTTAGGACGTTTGACTCTCACTGTTTGAGCTTTCGATTCGGACTTTCCAGTAATGGATTTGCTACCAAGCAATATTCCATTTCGTGCCACTAGGACACTTTTCCACCTTTTATGAAGCCCCCACATGGGGTTTTTATTCGGGCTTTCCACGTAATGGATTTGCTATCCAAGCAATATTCCATTTCTGCCCTGGCCCTTTTCCCCCTTTTTTAAAGCCCCCAAAACCTTTTTTTATTTGTAAGGTTTTAAAGTAATTTTTGCCCGGCACTTTTACCCTTTTGAACCCCAAGGCTTTGTTTCCTTTTAAAAAATTGGTTTTTTTGAAAATTTATTTAAAAAAAAAAAACTTTTTTTTTTTTTTTTGTTTGCCCCCAATAAAAATTTCCCTTTTTTTTAAAAAGTGATTTCTTCCTAAAACCTATCATTCAAGTTTCTTTAGTGAACATTTCAATTTTTGAATATTAAAAATAATGTATATGTTGAGGGGGGAGGGGGGGGGGGGCATGGGGCAGGGGAGGGGGGCAATATGAATTTTAGAAAGGCTTAAGTGGGGCATGGCACAAAAAAGGTTGGGAAACACTGGCTTAAGGCGATCTCGGATATGGCAAATTTCTGTTGTGAAGAACTATATTGTATTGTACATTGTAAATGCATTACTATATGCTTGAACTCTTATAAGAGGAATTTCTGATAAGAAGATCTATTTCTTGGGTCCCAGGTGAGTTCACCTTATTAGGTCTGCACTGTGGCTAGAGGAGACTACTGCAACACACATTGTATTCATTACGGATTCAAAGAGTATGCTTAGCAAGGTGGAGAAAGGAATGTTTCATGTGGAATGGCCCTCGTTGCTTCAGAGGTCACAGATCGTGAGAATTGTACGGATATTTTGCCCTGGCTGTGCGGGTGTACGGGGGAATGAATAGGCTGATAGGCTAGCAGGGACGGCACCTCTTGGTAGAATTTTGCCTATGGACAAGGGGGAGGTGGTTGTGCGTTTGTGGGACCAGGTGGAGAAACAGATTGAGAACCCATATGTGGAAAGAATGAGATTGCAGGGGTTCTGGAAGAATCTCAAAACTGAGAGGGAAGACCAGGAGAACTTTTAATCAGATAGCGGTGGGAACAATTAGTATTATGACTCTTTGCTGGCTGTTGAACGAGGGGACAGAGCACGTATGGGAATGTCCTAGTGCAGTGATGTCGGTTTTTAACTCAACTCAACTCAACTGTATCAATAAAGAAGTAAATACTTGCCTTTGTTTTGGCCTCATACCAGTACTGAGACTTTTGTAGGAGCCGAAATGCTTGCAAACGAGCATACACGAAGCATACTTGAGCCGAATGTCGAAATAAGGCTTCTTCTTCAGGAGGTTATTGGCTTGTTCGACTGTCTTGGCATTGCTAATGTTGAAGATAACTGTGTTGTCTCTGCAGTGGCTGTCTAACGCGTCCTTGAACTCCGTCCACGAGTTGTAAATCTGCCCGGGCTCCATGTGAAGTGGCATTGTAACAGGTATATGGTGTGCTGAGAGTCAAATATGAATAAGTCATTTGAAAAATGGTGCCATGATACATTGATAGATAGACAGATAGATTGATTGACAGACAGACAGGCAAACAGAGAGATAGATATATGGACAGACAGACAAAGATAATATACATATATGGAGATCAGAGAAATAAACAAATCTTGTTTCCAAAAATATTGCAGTGCTTACATTGGATGTTTGTCTATTATCTACTATCTAGTCCCTTACATTGGATGTTTGTCTATTAATATACTATCTGGTCCCTTACATTGGATGTTTGTCTATTATATACTATTTAGTCCCTTACATTGGATGTTTGTCTATTATATACTATCTGGTCCCTTACATTGGATGTTTGTCTATTATATACTATTTAGTCCCTTACATTGGGTGTTTGTCTATTAAATACTATCTGGTCCCTTACATTGGGTGTTTGTCTATTATATACTATCTGGTCCCTTACATTGGATGTTTGTCTATTATATACTATTTAGTCCCTTACATTGGGTGTTTGTCTATTAAATACTATCTGGTCCCTTACATTGGATGTTTGTCTATTATATACTATTTAGTCCCTTACATTGGGTGTTTGTCTATTAAATACTATCTGGTCCCTTACATTGGATGTTTGTCTATTATATACTATTTAGTCCCTTACATTGGGTGTTTGTCTATTATATACTATCTGGTCCCTTACATTGGATGTTTGTCTATTATATACTATCTGGTCCCTTACATTGGATGTTTGTCTATTATATACTATCTGGTCCCTTACATTGGGTGTTTGTCTATTATATACTATCTGGTCCCTTACATTGGATGTTTGTCTATTATATACTATCTGGTCCCTTACATTGGATGTTTGTCTATTATATACTATCTGGTCCCTTACATTGGGTGTTTGTCTATTATATACTATCTGGTCCCTTACATTGGATGTTTGTCTATTATCTACTATCTAGTCCCTTACATTGGATGTTTGTCTATTATATACTATCTGGTCCCTTACATTGGATGTTTGTCTATTATATACTATTTAGTCCCTTACATTGGATGTTTGTCTATTATATACTATCTAGGTCCCTTACATTGGATGTTTGTCTATTATATACTATCTGGTCCCTTACATTGGATGTTTGTCTATTATATACTATTTAGTCCCTTACATTGGGTGTTTGTCTATTATATACTATCTGGTCCCTTACATTGGATGTTTGTCTATTATATACTATCTGGTCCCTTACATTGGATGTTTG
The DNA here is from genome assembly GCA_014155875.1 of Cepaea nemoralis. Taxonomy (NCBI): domain Eukaryota; kingdom Metazoa; phylum Mollusca; class Gastropoda; order Stylommatophora; family Helicidae; genus Cepaea; species Cepaea nemoralis. Next base: position 32,769 of record JACEFZ010015094.1, read on the forward strand.
TCTATTATCTTGGATGTTTGTCTATTATCTACTATCTAGTCCCTTACATTGGATGTTTGTCTATTATCTACTATCTCGTCCCTTACATCGGGTGCTCGTCTATTATCTACTATCTGGTCCCTTACATTGGGTGTTTGTCTATTATCTACTATCTGGTCCCTTACATTGGGTGTTTGTCTATTATTTACTATCTGGTCCCTTACATTGGGTGTTTGTCTATTCTTCTTCTTTCGTTCGCTTGAAATATGTCTATATCTGCAATGTCGTCTCTTGCTTGAATTGAACTGTTTTTTTCAGTTCACACAGTGGTCCATAGAGTTTATCTTCCACTGTCGTCTCTCTAGGCCAGAAGGTTTGCCTAGATATGTTATATTTTGGGCAGTCTTGGAGTATGTGCTCTGCTGTCTGCGACGCCAATCCACATGTGCACATGGCTGTTTCACCAATCTTGAATTTTGTATACATGTGGTTGCGTAATCTATTGTGTCCTGTTCTGAGGCGCAGAATAATGACTTGTTCTGGTCTGTCCATAACGTGGTAGTCATCTTGAGAAGGTTTTGGTGGCTTTCTGACTGATTTGATCATTCTTTTCTTTTGGTGGTATGTAACGGGCACATCAGGCTGTTCTTCTTTGGCTCCTTCCTTAGCCAATTGATCAGCTCTGTCGTTTCCGGGTACTCCACAGTGGGATGGTATCCACTGTATGGTGACTTTATGCTGACTGCTAAGTTCAGAAAGTAGTGTCCTTAGTACTGGCAATTTCCCAGAGAGGAGCGCCTCGAGTACTGATTTTGCATCTGTTAGTAGCACCACAGGTTGTGTACCATTGCTGTTAATTAGTAATTTCTCTGTTGCTATCTTGATTGCCTCAATTTCGGCATCATAGTTATGGCAGTACTTTCCTGTCGGTACTCTGGCTGTGTCCCTAGTATTATTTGGGTATTCTATGTACACTCCCGCTCCTCCATTTCGAACAGCATTTTGTGCTGACCCATCTGTGTAGACTCGGATCCAGAGATCCTGTGGGTATTCTTCATCAAGGAAGCTGAGAGTGGCTGTTCTGCGCTGCACACTGTTCTGTTCTTCCTTGTCAAATATTCCTCTCACTTTTGTCTGGATTTGTAACGATAGTCTATGCTCATCTTTCCATGGAGTTCGCTCTGGAATAGTTGTTAGAGGGATACCAACTGTGGGCAGATCAGTGGTTTCTCTTGCAGAGTCGTTTGGCCTGGTGGATAAAACTACTTCTTTTCAACCGCCCCATAGCTAGGTTTTCAAATCTGTTCTTCATAGGGTGGCCTGGCAAGCTGAGGAACTTTTCTGCTTGTATTAGCGTTTTCGTATCTCTGCGCTCACTCAGTGCCTGTGTCCTCCCCATCTTCTCCATTTCCACTATAGGGGTTGATCTCATCCCTCCTGTGGTGACTCTAAGTGCTTGATTTTGCACCTTGTCCAGCTCTTGTAGTGTGGTTTTTCTTCTTCTTCGTTCATCCGGAGTTTTTTTCCGGATGTGATTGCGTTGTGCCTGTTTACAGCAGAGCTGCATTCTTGCACCATTAGGCCGACACATCCGACTTCTGCGGGCATTTGTTGACCGGGTTAACCTTCCCGGGGGTTTCTTAGGACGTTTGACTCTCACTGTTGTGAGCTTTCGATTCGGACTTTCCATGTAATGGATTTGCTAGCCAAGCAATATTCCATTTCGTGCCACTAGGACACTTTTCCACCTTTTATGAAGCCCACACAGTGGGCTTTTGATTCAGACTTTCCACGTAATGGATTTGCTATCCAAGCAATATTCCATTTCGTGCCACTAGGACACTTTTCCACCTTTTATGAAGCCCACACAGTGGGCTTTTGATTCGGACTTTCCACGTAATGGATTTGCTATCCAAGCAATATTAAATTTCGTGCCATTAGGACACTTTTCCACCTTTTATGAAGCCCACACAATGGGCTTTTGATTCGGACTTTCCACGTAATGGATTTGCTATCCAAGCAATATTCCATTTCATGCCTCTGGGTCTTCATGCACCTTTAAATGTCAACCTGTATGTAGTTAAAGTAATCTGCGGTCAACTTTAGCTTGTTGATATCTCCATAGAGCTTGTCCTCAAATGAAGCAGGTGTGGGCCAAAATATCTTTCTCTGTTCTGCATACGTTGGGCAATCCTGCAGCAAATGTTTTGCTGTCATTTTTCCAGTTCTACAATTACATTCATCGGTATCTCCTATCTTTAGTTTATTGAACAAGTGGTATTTCAGCCTGTTATGTCCTGTGCGGAGTCTGAAGATTGCTACTTGTTCTCTTCGGTCGAGTTTGTAATATGCATCATCCTTCTGATGGCCTGGATGCTCTGATTCCCATTTGGTTCTATAAGTGCTTTTTATCAACCTCTTTGCCTCATTATAGGTTATGTCTATGTCAGGCTGTGGTAGTCGTCCGCCCTCTTTTGCCAGTCTGTCAGCCTCTTCGTTTCCAGGTATACGGTAATGTGATGGGATCCACTGTATTACAACTTGTTTGGAATTCTGGCATAGATCATGGAGTGCTGCTCTTAGGTCAGTTAGTTCTGTGCTGTTATTGCTCTTCAGTATTGAGACAACTGACTTTGCATCTGTGAAGATAGCTATTTGCTTCTCTTTATTTTCCTCCATCAGGAGCATTTCTGCTGCAGTTTTCAGAGCCTCTACCTCTGCTTTGAAGTTACTTGAAAATTTTCCAGTTGCCATTGAATGTGTTTTTTTCACTCCATTTTTTAAATTTAGGAGAATTCCTCCTCCTCCATTCTCTATTGAATTTTTGGCTGATCCATCTGTATATGCATGGGTCCAATTCCTGCTTGGGTAATGTTCTTTTATGTAGTTTAGGGTTATTTCTCTTCTTTCGGTTTCATGCTGAGTGTTCTTTTTCTCAATACCAGGAATGTTTTCTATCATCTCAGGCAGTTGCTGCTGTCTCCAAGCTGGGAACTTGTGTGCATTGTGTATGGGCTTGACTGTTGATATGTTAAGAATAGGATCTGCCCTAATCCTTCGTTTTGCAGTTTCTACAAAGTTGCTACGCTTCAGTCTTCCCTTTCCAAAACCAATAAATCTGCTGTACATAGGGTGGTCTGTCAATCTTCTAAATTTTTCTGCTTGTTGCTGGGCTCTGCTATCTCTTCTATCCTGCATTGGTTGTAAACAAGTGATCTTTTCTAGTTCATTAATAGGCGTTGTCTTCAGGCTTCCAGTTATGATTCGCATTCCTTGGTTTTGGACTCTACTTATTTTGTTAAAGTTTGACTTAGCTGCTGTTGCCCAAGCTGCAATGCCATATTCCAGTACTGGCCTCACCCGTCCAGTATATAACTTCTTGAGAACTTTCTCATCTGCTCCCCACGTTGTACCAGCAAGCTTTTTCATGATTGCCATTCTCTGCCTTGCTCTTGTTCGATTTTTCTCAACCTGTGTCTTCCATGTCAGGCGACGATCAAAGGTGACTCCTAGATAGTTTGGATTTTCTTCATTGCGCAATATTTTTCCATTCAATACCAGCTTAGGTTGCTGAGGTTTATTTGAGAGGGAGAACACTGTGCATGTTGTTTTCTCCTCACTTATCTTCACTAGCCATGATTTTGACCAGTCCTCTAGCGCTAATAAGGCTTGCTGTATTCTGCTGTTAGCTGTACTAATATATTCTTCAGATGTCCATATGGCTAGGTCATCTGCAAAGGAGGATGTGTGTACTCTGGCTGGAAAATTTTCTGTGATGTCATTTATATATGCTAGGAATAATGTTGGTGAAAGAACTCCTCCTTGGGGGACACCTTGCTCCAGCAGCATCATTTTGCTTGTTTGTCCTTGTACTTTTGTCCTGGCAGTTCTGTTCTCAAGGTAGTGGCTGATCCATTTATACATTTTTCCACAAACATGCATGTTTTGCAGTTTTACTTTCAGTCCTTCCTTCCATACTTTATCAAATGCTTTTTCTAAATCTATCCAGACTGCTAGTGTGTGCTTTTTCTCTTGGAAGGCATCCTCTATTTCCTGAGCTATATAGGTTATTTGATCTTCAGTGGATCTGTACTTTCTTAATCCTGCTTGGTGTGGTGTTAAGAGTTTGTTTTCTTCCAGATGCCATGTTAGCCTGCCATTGATAATGCGTTCCATTAATTTTCCTACACAGCTAAGTAGACTGATAGGTCGATAGCCATTTGGTTCTTCCAGGTCTTTTCCTTTCTTTGGGACTGGTATTAGTATAGCTTCCTTCCATGCCTGTGGGACTATTCCTCTCTTCCAGCTGTTATTTAGGACTGCTAGTAGTTTCTTCTTTGCCTTGGTGCCTAGTCCTATTAGCATTTCATTTGTGATTCCATCCTTTCCTGGTGATTTCTTCTTTTTTAGGGTATTCATTGCCTGTTCCATTTCTTCCATTGTTAGATTTGCCATCATATATTCTGCTGCTGTCTCTGTATTTCTATGATGTATCTGTTTGTCTTTGATTGCTTTCTTCTGTTCAGTTGTAATATCAATGTGGTTTGCATTTGCAAAGTGTTCCATTAGTGCATTTGCAGCCTTTTTTCCTGTAAGCAAGGCATTTCCTTGTTTAATTGTTATTTGTTTGTTTCTAGGTCCTTCATTGTTCATGGCTTTCACTAGTTTCCATAGTTTGTTTCCATCCCTGTCAAAATTCAGGTTTTCTGTTTTTTCCCTCCAACGATCTCTTGTTGTTTGATTTACTGTTCTTTTATATTTTGCTGAGATGGCTTTGAGAGAGGTATTCGCTTCAATTGTTTGTTCTCTCTCTGCTGTCTTCCTGGCATCTTCAACTTTGTCCTCCAAACTTTGTAGTTCTTCAGTCCAGTATGGTTTGTAATTTTTCCTCGCTCCTCTAGGAATGGACTCAGTGGCTGCCTGTATTATCGCTCTGTTTAGACTTTCCACCATTTGCTTCATGTTGCCATATCGTGTATTTATGTTTTCACAATATGTGTCTGTTAGTATGGCAAATCTGTCCCAATCTGCTCGTTTGTAATTCCAGCGGGGCAAGGGCTTTTGCTCCTGTGGAACATACTCCATATTCATTACAAGCTTGATTGGTCTGTGGTCACTACCTGCTAATTGGTCCAGCACATGGCGATCAATTTTGTGGAGGATGTCTCCTGTGCAGAAAGCTAAGTCTGGAGTAGAAGTGGTAAGCCATCTTCTGGAGTAGAAGCTCGGTGTGTCATCCGCTTTGTTGAGTAGATGGAGATTTGAGTCTATTTCCCAGTCCTCCAATTCATCTCCTCTTTTGTCAGTATCTGGGTATCCCCATCTTTCTGAACGGCTATTAAAGTCTCCGACAATAATGCAGTTTGTGTCGGTTATTTTCATGTTTGAGAGTGTAAGGTCCTTATCTGCTGGGCTATACAGATTGTAGATTCTTATTCTCACGTCCTTTATCATTATATCAACACCTATAATTTCTGTTTGGTTGTCAGAGATCACAGATACTTCGCTGCAAGGTATTGTATTTCGTGTAAGTATTAGAACTCCTCCTTTGTGTCCTTCGCGGTCGAAACGTGTGGCCTGATATCCTCTGACTGAGAATTTGTGATTGGCGTTGAGGTGTGTCTCTTGAATGCATGCCACATCTATTCTATCTTTATGAAGACGCTGTGTTAGGGAGTCTTTCTTCTTGTAAACTCTTTCGGCATTCCACTGTAGTATGTTGAGTGTCCGGGGTATTTGGTCAATAGCTCTTAACCTACTCCTCTGTGCCTTGACTCCACAGCACAGGGGAAGGTGACCACCAGTAGTCATGGGTGGACCCCCTCGAGGCAGGGGGCCCGGCACTATCGCCGCCTGATGGGACTTCACGGGATTAGCACCATAACGATTAATTTTGATTTGTGACATCATGAATTAAGTTACGTTGCACTACTTTGTCAAGCCTGAGGCTCAGTGCATCCGATTTCGACAAGCATTTATTTGGGATGCTTTCCCTAGCCTTTGACTGTCCCCAGTCTACCTACAAGGCAGCAGGTTTTACGTTGCACTGCTTTGTCAAGCCTGTGGCTCAGTACATCCGATTTTGACAAGCATGTATTCGGGTGCTTTCCCTAGCCTTTGACTGTCCCCAGTCTACCTACAAGGCAGCAGGTTTGTGTGTCTCTTCGTCTGGTCCCTCTCCCTTGACCTGTCCGACATGGGTGGCCCTACCAGTAGCTGTGCTACCGTCGGCATAGCTCTTGGGGTCATTGGGACGCACAAGCCCCTCTACCTCATCACGGTGGACACACAGCAGAGGGGGTGTGGTTTTTGATGCTGAACACCACGCAGTTGACCCATATTCCAGGTGTGGTCGTATGCTCTGTTGGTAAACTTTGCTAAGTATTTTCGTACTGGCTCCCCATGTGGTTCCACTTAGCTTTCTCAGGATGGCTATTTTCCTTCTGGCTTTTGCTACTCCTTTATTGGTGTGCTTTCTCCATGTCAGCTTGCCATCAAATGTTACTCCAAGGTATGTTGGTTCTTTATCTTCTCTTAGGGGTGTTCCATTTATCTGGATGATCCCTGCCTTTTGTTTTGGAGAGAGGGTAAATAGGGTGGTGCTGCACTTGTCAGTGTTTATGCTGACACACCATCTATTTGCCCATGCAGCAAATGTATCTACAGCTCTTTGTAGCAATCTGGTGGCCACTGATGCATATTCATTTGTGCTCCATAGAACCAGGTCATCGGCGTACATTGCCGCTTTAATTCCATGCGGTAGGTGAGCAACAAGATCATTGATGAAGATTAGAAAAAGTGTGGGGGACAAGACTCCGCCCTGGGGGACACCGTGACGCAGTAGTACTTTCTTGCTCTTGAGTCCGTCTATCTGTACTCGGGCTCTTCTGTTGTGCAAGTATGCTTTCACCCATTTGTACATTCTTCCATTGACTTTGCAGTTTCTCAGTTTCTTCATCAGACCTTCTTTCCAGACTTTGTCAAAGGTTTTCTTCAGATCTATCCATGCCGCAAGCACCAGCTTCTTCTCTTGGAATGCATCCTCAATTTCTTGAGAGAGGTAGGTTGTCTGATCTTCCGTAGAGTAGCACTGCCTAAAGCCAGCCTGCTGTGGCACAAGGATGTTTTTACTTTCAATGTACCACTGCAGTCTGTGATTGATGATGCGCTCCAGTGTTTTGCAGAGACAGCTGGTGAGGCTAATTGGTCTGTAGCTAGAGGCAATGGAACCATCTTTCCCTGATTTTAGGAGGGGTATCATGATTGCTTCTCTCCAGGCTTGTGGAACACTGCCTAAGGTCCAGCTGTTATTGAAGATCTGCAACAGCTTTGTTTTGGCCTCTGTTCCTAGGTTCCTGATCATTTCATTGGAGATACCATCAGCTCCTGGTGACTTTCTCATTTTCAGTTTTGATATGGCTAGCTCCAGTTCGCTGATTGTGATGGGTGCCTCCAGGACCTCATGTACTATTTCCTTCTGTCCTGTATGTTGTCGTTTCTCTCGAATCTCTTGTTGTTTTTCTGGACTAATTTTGATATTGCTATCTTGTGCGAACGAGTCCGCAAAATGGTCAGCTGCTTGCTTTCTTGTTAAGATTTTTCCATCTTTATGTAGCGCAATTTTTGAGTTTCTCCCTGTGCCCTCGTCATTAAGCTGTTTTATTAGCTTCCACAATTTCCTTGTGTCTCTTTCAAAGTTCAGAGACTCCGTTTTCTCCTGCCAGCTTTTCCGTCTAGCCTGCAGCTTGGCCCTTTGAAATTTGGCTTTTGCATGCTGGAATTTATTGTGGTGCTCTTGGCTGGGTGTGGCCTCTGCTTGCTTTCTACACACTTCAACATCATTATGCAACTGTTCCAGTTCACTACTCCAGTAGGGTTTATATTGTTTACGTGCTCATCTTGGTACTGTTTCTCGCGCTGTCTGTAGTATGCATTTCCCAAACTCTTCAACTACTTTATTTATGTCTTTCTCAGTGTTCAGGTTTCTAACCAATATGCTGGTGCGATGCTTGTACATTGCCCAGTCTGCTTTCTTGTAGTTCCACCTCGAGAGGGTGCTGCTTTCACTTACAAGCTCATTTTCTACGGTTAGAAAGACTGGCCGATGGTCACTGCCACCAAGTTGTTTCCCAACAATTCGTGTAATGTTCCACTCCAGGTCTGGTGAATGAAAAGCCAGGTCAGGTGTAGTTGTAGAGTGCCATGATCTCGAGTAGAAAGTATGTGGGTCGGACGGCTTGTTAATCAACATGAATCTATTCTCATCCTGCCAGTCTTCCAGTCTCTCTCCTCTCTGGTCCATGTGATCATAGCCCCAGCTCTGCGAGTGGCTGTTGAAATCGCCACACACAATCATTTTTTCTTTTAGTGGTAGTGTGTCCAGTGCCTGTGGGCGGTCACTTGGACAGTAGTAATTGATCAGATGTAGATCTGTATTACCTGTCTTGAGTTTAAGTGTCTGATACTCAGCCCCTTCCATGTAGACTTTGATTTGGGAAGCCATGATGTTATTTCTTACAAGGGTCAGTATCCCACCTTTTCGCCTGTCCTTTCGGTCAGATCGGTAACACTGGTAGCCTCTGATTTTGAAGGCTATATTTTCATTGAGGTGAGTTTCTTGCAAGCAACATATGCTTACTTTTTCTTGGTCCAAGATTTTATCTAATTCTATTTTTTTGTTGCTGACTCCCTCCGCATTCCAGTGCATTATTTTAAGTCTTCGTTTGGTAAGGCCAGTCATCCTATTCTCATGTCCCCTGACTCCACAGGACATCTGAGAAGGACCTCCAGTAGTTGGGGTTGGACCCTTTCGAGACATAGGGCCCGGCACTGCACCTGCCTGGGGGTCCAAAGCAGGGCGAGCACCATAACGATTAGCAGTAGTCGACATATTCCATTTTGCGTGATTGCGTGGCATCCTGATTTCTGTGGTGCGCCTCTTGGCTGGTTGCCTCCGACTTCAGCACCTTTCTTTGCTAGAGCAGACTGTGGTCTCACTCGAGTGTAGATGTGTACACGCGCACACACCTGTCTGCGCATGCATGTACGTGCATACACATCTAGAGCATACTGGTTATTTTCCGGCGCCAGAGATTCGCCGTCGCCCCTTCTCCTGTTAGTTTAAACAGGTCCGCCGCGTGAAGGCCAGGAGTTGGACTTTTGCTACATAGGTTATGTATTCACGAGCCATTGAGGTATTTAAGCAATGTTGGGCGCTCACCCCAACACCGCGCCTCGGCTACATACAGCAACATTTGGAACCCGTTTGTCTATTATCTACTATCTGGTCTCTTACATTGGATGTTTGTCTATTATATACTATCTGGTCCCTTACATTGGATGTTTGTATATTATCTACTATCTAGTCCCTTACATTGGATGTTTGTCTATTATCTACTATCTGGTCCCTTACATTGGGTGTTTGTCTATTATTTACTATCTGGTCCTTAACATTGGATGTTTGTCTATTATCTACTATCTAGTCCCTTACATTGGGTGTTTGTCTATTATATACTATCTGGTCCCTTACATTGGGTGTTTGTCTATTATCTACTATCTAGTCCCTTACATTGGGTGTTTGTCTATTATATACTATCTGGTCCCTTACATTGGGTGTTTGTCTATTATATACTATCTGGTCCCTTACATTGGATGTTTGTCTATTATATACTATCTAGTCCCTTACATTGGGTGTTTGTCTATTATCTACTATCTAGTCCCTTACATTGGGTGTTTGTCTATTATATACTATCTGGTCCCTTACATTGGATGTTTGTCTATTATCTACTATCTAGTCCCTTACATTGGGTGTTTGTCTATTATCTACTATCTGGTCCCTTACATTGGATGTTTGTCTATTATCTACTATCTAGTCCCTTACATTGGGATGTTTGTCTATTATCTACTATCTAGGTCCCTTACATTGGGTGTTTGTCTATTATATACTATCTAGTCCCTTACATTGGGTGTTTGTCTATTATCTACTATCTAGTCCCTTACATTGGGTGTTTGTCTATTATATACTATCTAGTCCCTTACATTGGGTGTTTGTCTATTATATACTATCTGGTCCCTTACATTGGGTGTTTGTCTATTATATACTATCTGGTCCCTTACATTGGATGTTTGTCTATTATCTACTATCTGGTCCCTTACATTGGGTGTTTGTCTATTATCTACTATCTGGTCCCTTACATTGGGTGTTTGTCTATTATCTACTATCTGGTCCCTTACATTGGATGTTTGTCTATTATCTACTATCTGGTCCCTTTCATTTGG
>JACEFZ010015095.1:610000-668184 GCA_014155875.1 Cepaea nemoralis
TGTTTGTTCATTTGATTGTGAACCATGTCTGGTCAAATCCTACTTTTTGTTTACTACAGCGCGGTGAGAAGGGAATGTGTACGTGGTTCACGTGGCAGGTCTGAGTCGTTAACGTGGCAGGTCTTAGTCAGATATGACTGAGCTACCGTATGAAAGTAGATGGCACTACTTACTCTCTGTTAGCTCCGAATGTTAGGCGGGGTCTTATCAAACCGGACACCCCACATTGTCCCAATGGTTTCGGGCGGAGGACAGCAATTGGGAAGGTACAAGCCTTATCCTGGTGCCAGGAAATGCAACATAAAGACTAAATGTCGTGGAAGGGCAGACTAGGCCCTATGTCTTGTTGGCAATTGTTGTATGATCGAAGCTCCGACAGGCTGAAAGTTACAGCATTGCTTTGCTGATCCGGCAGCTTCTGCAGCTTGTCTGGTTCCCGGTGTATTGGTGTTACCTTTCCTGTGGAGTAAACTAGGCAGGTAGAGAGAGGGATCATGCTGCATGGGCAACACATGGTCTCTACAATTCATCCCAGGCTTTGTGTAATGGAGAGGTATAACTACATTCCTAGTTTTAACCGGTGTCAGAATCAAAGCGAGAGGTAGCAGTTACGGGTTATAAGTCATTGTCTGCGTGATGGTGAGGATGACCATGTGTTCACACGAGTCCATAATGGACAAACATTTACAGCGCGATTTGGTCTACTCGATCGCATTCGCTGAGCTAGTGTTGTAGTTATTATGCCTTCTTTGAAGCACAATGTAACAAACTATAGCCTGTTAATTAAGATGGCAAGGTGTCAGTAGTATGTGGTTATGTGTTTGAACATCTGTTCAGGACGATTTTGAGTTACATTGAATTAGGCTCCCATAATGACGTAACGTTTTGGCTTGATGAATAGAATTCACTTTATTGGAATCATATACGCGGATCCAATGAAAGACGTGTCCAGCCCACATTAAGGATACAAATAAGTAACTTTTATATTGCCATTTTTCTGGAGTGTTTTTCATGTAGTTGTGTCGCTTTGTGTGTGTGTGTGTGTGTGTGTGTGTGTGTGTGTGTGTGTGTGTGTGTGTGTGTGTGTGTGTGTTTATTTTATGTTCGTGCTGACGAAGGCTTTAGCCGCAGCATCCATTTTGTTACCTCTGATCGGGTTCTGGTAAAACTTACCGTCTACTTCTCTTTTGTATGTATGTGTGTGAGCGTGTGTGTGTATGTGTGTGAGTGTGTGTGTGTGCGTGCGTGCGTATGTGAGTGTGTGTGTGTGTGTGTGAGTGTGTGTGTGCGTGAGTATGTGTATGTGTGTGTGTTAGTAATTCATTCATTGCTCGATGAATGCCAAGCAACAGACACACAACTGCACACGGCAGCTCTGTAACAATCACGTATGTCTTCCGCAGGTTACGGATCTAAATATCCACTACAACCACATCACCGAGGAGCTTCGTGCCCCAACAGACCAGCCCCTTGTGGGTATACAGAAGCCAATAGTCCAAACGCCAACCCACAAGTCCTGGTTGGCGCCCTGGTGGGAGGCCCTGACAAGGACGACAGCTATAACGATCTTAGGAGCGACTACGTGGAGAATGAAGTAGCCATCGACTACAACGCTGGGTTCCAGGGTTCGCTGGCTGGCATCGTCCACCTTCAGGCGATCAACCAGTTGCCAGCAACACACAATAAGTGTCCGTGTAACAATTGAGTGGCCAGAGATCATTGCCGCTAACGTAGAGGGTGGAGCTTACTGAAATATTAAACAATGTTGTAAAACTGTATATCATGTTCCTTGTTTGTTGCTAGAAATATCAACTGCGGAACGCTTTGGGGCCACTAAGACAGTTTGGGGCCACTAAGACAGTTTGGGGCCACTAAGACAGTTTGGGGCTACTAAGACAGTTTGGGGCCACTAAGACAGTTTGGGGCCACTAAGACAGTTTGGGGCCACTAAGACAGTTCATAAATAAAGACACATGTTGTGTTTGCCGCTCATAGAAGTAGAAGAAAGTAGATTGATTGATTGATTGATTGATTAGTTGATTGATTGATTGATTGATTAGTTGATTGATTGATTGATTGATTTAGGAACCGACATTACAGCATTCGGGACATTCCCATAAGCGCTCCGTCCCCATCCTATATACTATAGTAGAGACTAGAGCAGAGGTTCCCAAACCACGGCCCGCGGGCCACTTGTGGCCCGCCAGTTGTTAGTAAGTGGCACGCGAGGCCTCGTTATTTAAAATTATATATTTTAATAATTTCAAAAAATGCACTCGAAGCGCCCCGTCAGCGTACGATAATTTACTCTGCTCATGGTTGTTATGTTCAGATATTACCGAATGCGCATGTTCAGTTCGCAACGTTCAGCTAATCATACGATTTCATTCTGTCGACTATTGTCTGTCGAACAATTGGAACACTTGCGTTCATTCGCCCAGAGATACATTTCTCGTTTTGTTTCGACTTACAGATGTGAGCAGTCGTTTTCCGCAATGGCTATTATAAAAAGCAAGCTACGTTCCAGACTCACCGGTAGTAACCTAGCTGCGTTTATGATTTTGGGCACGACAGATTTGTGCCCAGACATTGATAAACTGGCATCTTAACTTAAGTAACTGATCATGAAGAGCAGATACAATTGTAAATTAATTACATTAATAGCGATTTTCGAAACTGATTAAACATTTATTGTTAAATGAACTTTTGATTTTAAACCAAAAAAAATGACCGCAGTGTAGTACTGATACTGACAGCCTTTAAAGTTTTAGAATTTTGTTGACGAAAGTTAAGAAATGTAAGAATGATATTGCACGACGTTTATAATTTTATAACTTTGTGGCCCGCTTAACTACCGAAAATAGTAGATATAGCCATCTACTTGAAAAGCTTGGGAACCACTAGACTAGAGGTAACCATAGTTTTCAATATGTATGCTGTCTAGTGCGCCCTCTACTCTCTACTTCTATGAGCGTCTATCAACACATATGCATTTAATTATGAACATATTTGGTGCCAGTGCATTGTTATTTTTATTGTCTAGGCTAGTGGTTCTCAAAATATTTTTGGCCTATGCACCCCTTCAACATATGTTCAGAATGCTATCTCCTCACCCTCCCCCTCCCTTTTCGTATTTCCTCCCTATAAATTCCCGCCCCCGGCCCCCCTCCGCCCCTACATAGTATACGTAAAAATGGAAGCTAAATTTAATAACAAATACTAGAACAAGTCTAGACGTCTACATAAAACGTGATTTGCGGGTCTCCTTACGTTATAAAACGAATTTCAGAAGAGCGAGAAGTACAGAACCGTAAAGTATAGAGGGGAAAAACAATATCAAGTAATCGGTTCCTGTATTAACACAATCTTGAAATAATCTTAATTCCCCCCCCCCCCCCCCCCCCCGTGGAAACCCTAAAATACCCCCTGGAAGTGGGGGTGGGGCATTCCCCACCGGTTGAGAACCACTGGTCTAGACCATGAAAAGGGCTTGTATCTATCGGGGTGAACGAATGCATTAACTTTCTTTTCAAAGGGTTAAGAATTGGGCACATAGACCCGTCTAACATTCTGCTCTTCTTATCTTTATACTCTCATACATTATTTCATTCATACATCACTTATGAAGCTTAACTTAGACGGCAGCGACAACAACATAAGTAATGTTCATTCTAAACGCACGGGAAATGTCATCAAGCATACACGATTCACTAAAGCTCATTTGTGAGGCTGGTTTAGATATTAGGGACGTTCATTTGAAACCCGTTCCAATGGCTTTATTACAAAAGCATGAAAGAAACATTAACAGGTGTGGTAGAATTAAACAAAGCATTCATTTTGAATGAATTATGCACCAAGGGTTGGTCAGAAGAAGTTGCCATAGGCATTCAGGCAAGCATCTCAATGCTTAGGTAGACTGCGAAACGCTTTCTGCAAGAAAAGGATTGTGGTTGCTCACTGAACCATGTGTTTGCCGCGTTCATTACGTCTGGCATCTGTGTCCGAACAACAACAAAAATCACATGGTGACAAATCAGGACTATAGGCTAGATGTTGCAGAATTTCCCACTTCTTCCTTGCTAATGCTTCCTGCACAATTTTTGTGTTTGCAACAGTTGGTGTTAACACCAGGTTCTTTTAAGTCGGCCAACAATAGCCCTTCATGGTCAAAAAATGCGCCCAGCATAACCTTACCAGCGGAAACCTGTAACTTGAATTTTTTGGCTTTGAAGAGAAATTCATCACCCTCCATTCTGTAACGCAGCAAGTGGTCCAAACACATCCCATGCGTTCCTCTTTGTGTGATCGGTCAACATCCGTGGTACCCACTGTGAACACCTTCAGATATTGCAGTTTCTTACGAACGACCTTTTGAATTGTTCCAATTGAAACATCAAATTCTTTCGCTAGCGAACGTATGCTTCGGCAACGATTCATCTGTACTGCTGCATCAATTTTGGCGATGTTTTTTTTTTTCTTTTCTGTTGTAACAGTGTGCGCTTGACCCGGCAGTCGAAGATCTGTCGTGACTGACGTCCCTTTCCGAACATTCGTGTCCAGTCTGTCACTGTTATCTTCGACACAAATTTGTTACCGTAGCTGATTGCATTCTTCGATGAATGTCCGCTGGTCGACATCCTTCAAATTAAAGAAACTGAATCACCACTCTTTGAGCTTCTTTGGAAGGATTTGGATCAACCCGCCATTTTCTCAAACGGTCATAAACAGAACTTATGCATCATACATCAGTACATACTCTTTTAATCATTGGTCAGTACTTACCACATGACTATGACATGATCATGTTCATCGTTGTCGTAATAAGTGTCGTCGCTGGAGTGGAGTGGAATCAACACCCACATTCTTTTAACTCCATCTCATTATCTTTGAGGATCTCCTGGATCTCAGTCCACAACACCCCATCAGTCTTTGGATTTTGCGACAATGCTCACGACAATCGTCACTGTATGTGTGTGTAAAGTGTGGGAGTTTGATCATAATAGTAGGTTGGGGGATGGGGGAATGTGTGGGTGGGCGGGGTGGGATTGTGTGGGTGGGTGGGTGGGTGGGGGATTTTTGTGTGGTACGTGCGGGAAGTATGGGTTGGCGGGGAGATGTGTGTGTGGGTGGGGATGTGTGCTTTGCTAGGTGGTTGTGGGTGAGTTTGTGGAGGAGGATATGTTGGTGGATGATTGATGGTGGGTTATGGGATGGGTGGGGGTATATGTATGGGTGGGGAGATGTGGGTGTGGGGATATGTGGTGGGTGGGAGATGTGTGCAGGTGGGGGTGGTTATGGGTTTGGGGGTGTGGGTGTGGGATGTTTGGGTGGATGGGTGGGGAGTGTGTGTGGGTGAGATATGTGTGGGGGTGTATGTGGGTTGGGAAGGGGTGCATGATGGGTGTGGGTGATGGATTTGGAGATGTGTGTGTGGGTGGGGGAATATGTCTGGCTGGGTGGGGAAGTGTGGCTGGATGGAGGATGTATGTGTGGGTAGTGAGGGTGATTGTAGTTGGGGGATGTGTGTATGGGTAGGAGATGTGTGGGAGATGTGTGTGTGTGGGTGAGGGATGTGTCTTTGGGATGTGTGTGGGTGTGGTATTGTGTGGGAGGGGAGCTGGGTGTGGATAAATGATGTTTGTGTGGGTGGGTGAAGGTTGTGGTTGGGTTTGTGGGTGGGTGAATGATGTGTGTGAGGGTGGGGGATGTTTGCTTAGATGGGTGGTTGGGATGTGTGAGTGTGGGTGGGTAGATAGGAGATGTATGTGTTGATGAGTGGGTAAGGGACGTGTGGGTGTTAGTGGTTAAGGGATAAGTAGGGATGGGATGTGTGAGGGGATGAATGTATGGGTTGTGTATGCGTGGATGGGAGGTGTGTGTTTGTGAATGAGGAATGTGTTGGTGGGTGGGGATGTGTGTGAGGGATGTTTGTATGGGTGGGGAGATTGTGCGTGGGTGGGGATGTGTGTGTATATGGGTAAGGGTGTGTGGTTAAGGGATGTGTGGCTGGGGGAATGGGTGGATGGAGGATGTGTGGTTGGGGTGGAGGATGTGGTTGGGTAGAGGATGTGTAGGTGGGTGATTGTATATGAGTAAGGGTGTGTGGTTAAGGGATGTTTGGTTGGGGGATAGGGTGGGTAGAGGATGTGTGGGTGGGTAGAGGATATGTGGGTGGGTGAGTGTGTGCAGGTTAGGAGATGGTGGGGGGATGTTTGTAGTGTGGGCTCGGGATCTAAGTGAGTGGGCTGGGGGAGATGGGAGATTATGTGGGTGGAGTGCGGGAATTTGTGTGTGGGTAGGTGCGGAATATGTGAGTTGACGGGGAGATGTGTGTGTGGTTGAGGAATGTGTGTTTGGTTGTGTGGTTGGAGGTGTATGGGTGGAGGAGGATATTGGGTGAGTGATTGTTGGTGGGTAATGGACGGGTAAAGGATATGTGAGTGGGTGGGGAGATGTGTGTAGGTGGGGGATGTGTGGGATTATTGAATGTATGTGTGCTTGGGGTGTGGGTGGATGGGATGTGTGGTGGATGAGAGGTGGTGTGGGTGGGAGATGTGTAGGGATGTGGTGGATGGGTGGGGAATGTATGTGTGTGTGGGTTATGTGTGTGGTGGGTGGGGGAGTTGGAGTGAATGGGGGATGTGTGGGTGGGTGGTGGATGGTCTCATAACATAGTAATATGCATTGTTTATGTTTACAAAATTCATGTGACAATGTTTTTTTTCCTATGCACTGTTGATGAAAGAAAGATGAGTGATGGAAGGGCCGAATGTAAGACGGGCCTGCGTGCCCAATTTGTTACCCTTTGAAAATAAAGTCTGTTCGTTCGTTCGTTCGTTCTCTCTCTCTCTCTCTCTCTCTCTTCTCTCTCTCTCTCTCTCTCTCTCTCTCTCTCTCTCTCTCTCTCTCTCTCTCTCTCTCTCTCTCTCTCTCTCGCCAAAATTAAAAACTTCCTTGATGAGGACACAAGGAAACTATTCTATACTTCTCATATACAGACACACTTTGACTACTGCTCTACAATCTGGGACGGTTGTTCTAATTCAAACACCAAGTGACTTTACTCACTCCAGAAACGGGCCATGAGTCTAATTTATAGCAAACATTTATCTGATAATCCTAGCCTGTATAAACGCCTTCAGTTACTACCATTCCGTAAAAGCCTGCTTTTCAATAAAGCTAAACTATTCACAAATCCTGCATCGGAATGCCCCAAACTACCTTTGGCCATTGTTTAAATATAATGCTAGACACAGTAAACGTTTAAATATATTACACATTCCGAAGCCTAGGATTGACTTATACAAAACAAGCTTAACCGTACTCTGCAGCTCAGCTGTGGAACAATCTTCCACAAGCAATCAAAGACATCACAATCCCTATTCATATAATCGCAAATTATTCGAACACTATCTCAATACGGATTACCTTCCCCCTTAATAATAGAGATAATAATAATAACAACAAAACCCTAGTATAACAGCCAGTCCCCTTTTGGTAGGCCAGTATATTCCACATGGCTAATAACAAGTGTTTGACCATTATCTAATATTACTGTGTCGTGTAGTTTTGATGTTCGCATTTTGCCCATGCCTTTATAATGCATATCTTTTATATTGTTGCTGTTCTTTGTTAGCCTTGAATGATGTGTGAATGAAATAATGTATGAAAGAGAGTGATAGAAAGGCAGAATGTTAGACGGGCCTGCGTGCCCAATTCTTAACCCTTTGACAATAAAGTTTGATCGTTCGTTCGTTCGTTCGTTCGTTTTCTCTCTCTCTCTCTCTCTCTCTCTCTCTCTCTCTCTCTCTCTCTCCTCTCTCTCTCTCTCTCTCTCTCTCTCTCTCTCTCTCTCTCTCTCTCTCTCTTCTTCTTCTTCTTCTTCTTCTTCTTCTTCTTCTTCTTCTTCTTACCACCGGACCATGCCCCCTCTCATTCTTTTCCAAAACATACTACACAACTCTAGATTCTAACAAAAACGACACATTAATTTAATAAAGAAAAGTGTCAGGTATGTGCAAAGTGTATGTGTAGAATGTCTGTCATATACTCTAGAGTGTATGCAGAATCAGACCGAACAGCTCAGGATCAAGTCTGCTTTCATCACAGTACCAGCCACACAACAGCACCATAGATCAAGTACAGAAGGACCTCACCAAATGATGCGTCTCTCGGCCAGGTGTCGACTTCCTCCAGTGGCTCTTGGATAGTCCGGATGCCTGGTCACCAATAGTGGATATAGTCCAATACTGACTATGAATTCCCTGAAACACAAACATAAAAGATGTGAGAAAAAGAGTGCTGAGGTGCTACATAGAACCTATACTTTTGTATGGAAGTGAAGCGTGGACAATGAGCAGTCAAGCTGAAAAACACCTGATGACTGAGGAGGGTACAAAGAATACCATGGACAGACAGAAAGACCAATGACCAAGTACTACAAGAAACAAATAAAAATCGTAAATAGATTAGAAACATTAGACGTAGACGGTCAAAATTCTTTGGACATGTTATGAGAAAAAATACATAGGAAAACTTGGTGACAACTGGCAAGATCTAGGGGAAGGGAACAGGGGGAAGACCGAGAAGTAAATACCTGCATGGCTTGGCCACATGGCATGGTCGAGACAGGAACACTGAACTGATCCACGACTCTGGTGATCGAGTAAAATAGCGAGCCATGACCTCCCACGCTTACAGGCATGGCACATGATGGATGGGTGTAAGTCAGGTTTTAGTCAGATATGAACTGCGCTACCGTGTCAAAGTCTTGCTTAGGGCAAGAATTATGGCTCGTATCTTGACAAGTGTGATACTAATTATGCTTATCAAATAACTCGAGCTAACAGCCGATAATATAGTTCGCGCTATTTATTCGCGCACTGCACACATCAGAAACAATACAAGCTTCGCGCAATCACATTTCACAATATCCAATAGATTATAAATGCAAGCAATCAATACATCAATATAATAATACATCAATGCACTCCACTTACAAGTCACACAGGCAGGCGTTCCATTAGATTATAAATGCAAGCAATCAATACATCAATATAATAATACATCAATGCACTCCACTTACAAGTGACACAGGCAGGCGTTCCATCTCCAACGGTCATACAGGCTAGCTCTCAAGACATGCATAAAACTCTCAAGCCGCTTTCACACGTCAGTCCGTTACGGCCACCAAGCCTAGTCTGGCTTGGACTTTCAGCACACACCACAGTTGTGCTCGAGTCAGCCCGCGTGACCCCTCAATGTTCACGCTGTGTTCCAGCTGACCGCCGACTGCTTAGTATCGCTCAGCGTTGATTGCCTGGCGTTGTTGAAGACGCCGCGTTATAGCTGTAGTGCTTATAATAGATCAGCGTTGCATTGTCGGGCGTTGGTGCAGACAACGCGTTATAACTCTGGGTGAGACTCTGACATTCTCCCCCCCCCCTCATTCTCATGAAAGGTTTTCCTTTCATGTACTCTATATAGCTGTTCTTTATCTTGTCAGAATCGAACTTTGCACTTCATCTGACGTAACTCTTTAGTTTGTCTTAATATGTACAGGTGATTAGTAAACAATATGCATACAATCTCCATGCCTACCCATCAAGCATACTTGTCAAGTACAATCAATTCCATGGTTTTTACCTCGCTGAGACACAGCCAGTCCGGTAGTTACGGCTAACTTGCCCTTACCTCTCCACCAAAAAGAAAAATTACAAATAATCAGGTGAGTCTGTGAGTATCTACCTATAAGATAACTCCGACATTGGACATCTACCCTTATCTAATAGAATATCCAATGAAGGTCTTCAGTTTTGGTAAGTTTTCCCATATACACATGACGTCACATTGACGTGATACCTATTAGGCAAACATAGTAGTTTCAATACATATTTACACATCACCAACAATATTTAGTTATGTCCCTTGGTTATGGAACAAAAGTTAGGGACAGTAATTTTATCATGCTTTCAACAAAATAAATTACAAGTAACATTTTCTTTCTTAGCGTCATAATTTGATCCTCCTTGACAAAAGTGCACAAAAGGTCACTCTTGTGAAAAAGTAAATCAAGCTACGATGCTGAGATTACATCTAACAAAACTCGACATATACAATTTCGTATATGGAAATGTTTCATACCCAAATTTTCATACAATTGTCATAAATTTATAAACATTTTATTATGGTATGCTAACTTTCAAATTAATATGGACATCTAATGGAAGTGTAGAGCTGTGTTGTTGCACATTCAAGGTCTCTCGTTTTAGATGTACTTTAAATATACGGAGCACCCAGATCTTGTCATCAGCTGTTGGATAGCTTCTTCCGTCTTATCCTCGGATTAGGTTGTCAAGGTCATCATTCGTACTTGTTAAAACGTCGTGGACCATCTTTGTAGCTGTACTCAGGATTACTTGGCGCTGTTCAAGCTCAGTAAGTCTTTGGGTCCTGTAGTTCTGTCCTGTGACACTTGTGGTGTCTATTTCTTATAATACTACATATTTACAATAGTAATGGCATTCTTTCACATTTCTCACAATTATACGACCCATTCATTCACATAATAATAATAATATGTACACAATATATTTACAATGGGAGATTAAATCTTCCCTATCACACTGTTCTTCACAGCGTAACTGACATAAAGTCACAATTGGCTGTGGTGTTGAGCACTATTTACGTTGCAGTTTATACACCATCTGCAATGTGCTCGGGTGTTACCTGGCTATTGGGTGAGTCGTATGGACATCTCGATAGAAGATCGGCCAGAGAGTTATGTGAGCCTCGTATATGTCTGATTTCGAAGCTATAGTCCTGTAGAAGAAGGGACCATCTGGCCACTCTGTGGTTACTTGGGGTACCACTGGTGATGAATGTCAAAGGCTATTGTCTGTTTCAATAATGAAGTGTTTACCTAAAAGAAATCTCGAAAGTTTACGTCCCGAGAACACAAGAGCGAGAGCTTCAAGTTCCGGTGTGCTGTAATTTCGTTCACTGGTGTTCAATTTCCGGGAGACGTAGTATACGAGGGTACAATATTTGGTCGTGCTCTTGAAGCAGTACCCCTCCAATGGCTACGGAGCTCGCATCGCATCTTAGCCTGAAAATAGTGCTAAGATCAGGTAATTTTAGAATAGGTTCACTGGAAAAAATAAGATAGTTCTTTCGCAAATGCAGGCCTTAAACATTCGCTATTTACAATCACATTTGGATGTTTGTTTGTTAGTCAATCAGTGAAACATTTGGTCAATTCAGCAAAATGAGGGATAAATTGTCTATAGTAATTCAAAAGACCTAACACACTTCGCGACTCTTTTTTTTGGTTGTCGGAAGCGACAATTTCAAAATTCTAGACATGATGTTATCGTCAGTTGATATGAAGCCATTTGAGATCTCATAGCCCAAAAATGTAATTTCTTGAAAGGCTATATCAACTTTGGATGGTTTTATTGTCAGTCCATGTTGTCTAATCCTGTCGAATGTCTGCTGTAGTGTATAGGAATGGAATATGGTCTGCATTTTATTGGGATGTCAGACGTCAAAATAATATGATGATGCACTAAGTCTGTCTGTCCTGGGTTGTTAGAAAAAATTGTACTGTATTCTTGTAATACTTGTCTGCAACTGTCAGTCTGTGTCTGCGTCAGTTTGGGATTTACCTTTATGTCCTGTAGGTTGGTTGTCGTGTCCAGTACTGGTGTTGGTATCTCGTCAGTATCGTTGTCGTCTGTCTGGTCCACTATTGTTGTGCTTGCTGTAGTCTCTACTTGTTCGTCGTCCCTGTGGTAATATGGTTTAAGCATGTTAATATGAAAAATCTTGTGTTTGTCCCTAACTGCAATTTCGTAATCTACTGTCGAAATTTGTCGTAACACTTTAAACGGTCCTTGCCATGAGTCTGTGAGAAGATGTCTGTCACTTGGCAATAAGAGAAGAACGTCCTGTCCTGGCATCAGAGTAATGGTTCTATTTCCTCTGTTAGCGTATTGTCGGTAGATAGCACCAGATTTTTGTAGTGCTTCTTTTGCTAACACACATGATTTCATGATTCTATCGCGCAATGATATTACATGTTCATACGATGAAATGGGTGTAAATATGGTTTTACTTTCAGTCAGCATAGACTGGTACAATGATAATGGGCCGCGTGGTTTGGCACCATACACTATTTCAAATGGTGAGAATCCAGTGCTGGAATGTGGCACTTCCCTATATGCAAATAAAATAGCAGGTAGATACGTGTCCAAGTCTGCGGGATGTTCTTGGGTTACTTTTGAGAGCATATGTTTAAGATCGCCGTTGATCTTTTCTATGATACCTGTGGAGTGTGGGTGGTACGGGCTGTTAAAGCATTGCTTCACCCCCAACATCTTAGTAAATGCTTGTGTAGCTGCGGCAATAAACTGGCTACCCCGATCTGAAAGGATGGTATCAGGGAATCCTACCCTTGCAAAAATATGGAAGAATACTTCCATGATGTCTTTGGAAGTTATATTCTTCATCGGAATGGCTTCTGGCCACCGACTACATAAATCAATTATTGTAACAATATATTTGTTTCCCTCTTGATGTTATGTGGTTAAGAGGACCAACTATATCGACCGAGATCTTTTCAAACGGTCTACTTGCCAAATCAGTGATTTGCAGTTCTGCTTGCGGGTGTTTCCCCTTTTTAACAAGCTTTTGGCAGATGTCACACTGATCTGCAATACAATTTGGTATCACTGCAAAATTTAGGCCAATAGAATTGAGTAAGTAACCTTGCTCGTGTTTTAGCATACGCCATATGCCCTGCAAAGGGTATGTCATGCGCTAGCTGTAATGCTTGGTTGCGGTTTTCTGAAGGTAGCACCGTTTGTTCTGTAGTGCTAGAACCTTTGGTATAGTACCGTGTCAGAATTCCGTTTTTCAGAGCAAAATACCATTTAGCGTTCTTTGCTACTCGTGGCTTTTGGCCTATTAATTTAAAATACTTTTGCAACGATCGATCAGCTTTTTGAGCTGTTATAAATTTCTCCCTGGTTGTTTCAGGAGATGTTACAACTGGGCTTATTAGCTGTAAAGCCTCTGTCTGATCGATTCGATCTTGCATTTGAGCAGTAGATCTGGTTACTGCATTTGTAATATCAAGGTTATCATGTACATTACAACTTGGTGTTACATTTACACAACTACATTCCTGTGATGACATTGCCGAATTGGCATACATACATTCATTTACAGGTGGTAATACATCATGAATGGTGATTTGTGATGGTGGTGGAATGGTATTATCAATGTTACAAGTGAACGGTGGATATAATACCTGTCATGTGGCATATCATTCACCTCTGGAAGGTTACCAATGATGACATCGCAACAAGGATTGGTCAATGCTGCGCATTTGACCTTTCCGGTGAGGAATGGTGTACTTATGTATGTCCCATGCAAGCGGGTATCTCTCGATGTTACCCGAGAAAGTTCTGCATGTAACATATTTACCACTATATTGTGATGGTAAGATATAGTCTCTCTTAATGCCAATGAGGGTACTGCCGCTATCCCGTAAAACGGTGGCAGCTCTACCGTTAATATATCCATAGGTGGATATTTAATTTACCTTGGGAGTTGACTACTAAATTGGCTTCCTCATTTGTAACAGGAATGGAATGGCCACATGTCCAAAATGCCATCCTCATGAAATTGATCACACATAGTACATTTGTCGTGTTGAAACACATCAATAGAATGTGCTGCGTTTACCGGTTGATCTTCTACTACTTTCATCTTCTGATGAAGAACTATCAATCATGGCTGCATTCGCCTTTCTGGACATAGCTTTGGCTTTACAATCTTTCCGCAGTGGCAGAAAGCCTTACAAAGGAAGCATTTGGTGGTTCCGTCTGTATATCTTTCTTTCTTTGTCTTGCTTCCTATGTAGTTTTGAAGTACGACATGTAACCAGGATGTTGGTCACACATATCAGTTTCGTGGTGTGACAAATGACAATATTTGCATTTGTTAAGCTGTTCAGAATGTGTGCCTATAGGGCTTTTGTTTGTTGTAGGGCACTGACTTAGATCTATCATATGTAGCGGCTGCTATCAAAGTCTGTGCTAGTCAAACCAGTAATGAAACATTGCTTTAAAAAATTGGCTGGAAAAATAAGACCTGAGCCAAACGAACTTCAATCTGTTGGTACAAACTTTCAACAGCTGACATTCCAGAGAAATTTCGAAATGGAGGTGGGAGAGATGTGATAATTTTTAATCTCTCAAAATAAGATTACTGTCAATTTATCAAAAATTACCATTCACTTTGGCTGCTGACAAGCGCACTTAGAAAAAACATTCTGTATTTCTGAGATGTAATAAGAGAACGTTTGTGTTGGTTTAGGAGACTTCTTCTTCTTCTTCGTTCATCCGGAGTTTTTTTTCGGACGTGATTGCGTTTGTGCCTGTTTACAGCAGAGCTGCGTTCTTGCGCCGTTAGGCCGACACATCCGACTTCTGCTGGCATTTGTTGACCGGGTTAACCTTTCCGGGGGTTTCTTAGGGTTTAGGAGACAATTTACCAAACTGTTCTCTGTAGCCTGCTTCATCTAGCAGAAAAGGAGACATAATTTTTGTCTTAATATAATGATAATCTTTTTTCAGGTCATTTGGAATCGACTCTATCACTTTCAGAAGTTCTCCAGAAAGACTTCTCATGTATATTATACTCCATTCTGACTTTGGGATCTGGTAATGATCCATAATACATTCAAAATTTTGTGTGAAAGCTGCTATGCAATCACCTGTGGTGTAACTTTTAATCAGCCCTTGGTATTTCTTATATGGCTGGTCTTTGTCAGCTTTTCTATCTTCTTTTTCTTTGGAAGTTTCTGCTTTCAGCTGTTCAATTTTTAGGCTGTACTTCAAGCTCTTCTCTTTTGCTCTGAGCTACAATTTCAGCTTTTCTTATTTCTGCATCTGTTTCTGTTTGCTTAAGTTTTAAAGCAGTGTCTGATTCTGCCTGCTTAAGTTTTAAAGCAGTCTCTGCTTCTGCTTGTTTAAGAGCTCTTTCGGCTGCTCTCTCTTCTGCTTCTGCCTGTTTAAGAGATCTTTCGGCTGCTCTCTCATCACGTTCATTAACCTTATATTCTGCAAACTGTTTCTCACTCCAAGCCCTTAACTCTTCACCAGAAAGGTTCATCTTTAAACCCATTTCGATGTACTCGTTTAAACTAGACATGAACAATATGTATGATGAAATAGATAGACACAAAATTAATAATGTTGTTAGTAATTTAAGTTCTTTGTCGTTCTTAATCAAACTTTGTCGACTTTCAAAAAGCCTTCGACAGCATCCACCGTCCTTCACTTTGGAATCTACTTAACATCTATGGTTTTCCTACCAAATATACCAACGTCATAAAATCTTTCTACAAAGAGACACGTTGCTGCGTAAGAACAGAAACAGGCAACTCTGACTGGTTCTCAGTCGAAACAGGAGTGAAACAGGGTTGTGTCTTATCACCGATGCTTTTTGGAATAGCTATCGATTGGGTCATGCGCAAATGCACAAGCAACACAAATATGGGTATTCATTGGGTTGACAAAATTCTAGAAGACCTGGACTTTGCCGACG
This sequence comes from Cepaea nemoralis, assembly GCA_014155875.1. NCBI lineage: Eukaryota > Metazoa > Mollusca > Gastropoda > Stylommatophora > Helicidae > Cepaea > Cepaea nemoralis. The sequence continues at coordinate 625,616 of JACEFZ010015095.1, forward strand.
ACATAGTGCTTTTGAGTTCAACACATCCGGATGCTCAAGAGAAAATAAACCACCTCCAAAATGTTTCAGGGCAAATTGGTCTCCAAATTAACACCACAAAAACAAAGACTATTGATCTTACCAACAGTTCAGATGAGACCAAATTGAACAGCTACGTTCTTGAAAAAGTCAACAGCTTCACATACCTAGGAAGCAAAATGACATCCACAGGGGACTCAACACCAGAAATATCAACTAGAATCGCACTGGCATCTAGTGCCTTCAACAAACTGTCAAACATCTGGAAGTCAAAGACACTCAGCAAACACACAAAACTTAAAATCTTCAACTCTTGTGTGATTCCAGTGTTAACGTATGGATGTGAAAGTTGGAAATCAACGGTAGCTTTAGATAAAAAATTAGACAATTTTGAGAACAAATGTCTTAGAAGACTTCTAAACATCCACTGGACAGACTTCAGAACCAATTCGCAAATAAGACAAGAGACTACGCAAGATACAGTATCCAATTTCATAAGAAGACGCCGTTGGAACTACATCGGCCATGTACTCAGAATGGACAAGACAAGACTCCCCTACCAAGCCCTCATATGGTCACCGGTAGGGAAAAGAAAACGGGGAAGACCAAGAGAGACCCTGCGTAGAACCATCATTAGAGAAGGCTCATTCAATGGCCAAGTAAATATCCAAGATCTACAACAGATAGCAGCGAACCGCCAGGCATGGAGAGACAGGACTTCTGCCCTATGCGCCGCCTTAGGCTCAAGAGGAAAGACTAACTAACTAATTTAAGTTCAAAAGATTACAGTACTTAATATTACAGCTTATGTTTAGGCCTGCTGAACGAAAATATAAGGAAGAGAAAAAAAAATTTATACTCAAGTACTCCTGAGGCAATGTGCCGGACAATGGCTGCTCAGTACTGCCCGAAACCACACTGGTTTTTAATTCAGGTCGACCAAAATATTTCGGAGTTTACAAGGGACAGGTGTAGATGACACCAAACAACCTGTTATTTTTGGAGCAAGAGAAATTAGAACATGTGCAATTGTGTGGTGTATGTAATGTCACTTAAGTTTTTGTAGGTTTGTATGTCGTCAAGTATTGTTGTTAGTCGTATCACCACACTCAACAACTCTCTTTTCACACTTTCCAACCGTTCCGCTAACACTACTTCTACTCAATGACATTCAAGGACATGGCCGCCATTTTGTTTTTATCACTTCAATAACTCGGTTGAAATTTACTAAGTTCAAAAACGCACTTATCGTTTCGATAAATTAACTCGAAAGATGGTATTTATCTATTAAATTATAACCTACACGCTCGCATTTGTTCAAAACTCGCACTTTATACCAATAATTTATTCACACAAAAAAACTCGACAACAGTTGCCATGTTTACAATTATTTAACACTCTATTTTTCGTATTTCACGGTTCAAATCTAATGAACCCCACGTTCGCACTTGTCAAAGTCTTGCTTAGGGCAAGAATTATGGCTCGTATCTTGACAAGTGTGATACTAATTATGCTTATCAAATAACTCGAGGCTAACAGCCGATAATATAGTTCGCGCTATCTGTGGCTGAAGGGCTTGCGAACGCGGTGTGTGAGCCCGTATACCCGGGTTCGAAACACGGCGGTGCTGGTTTTTTCGACAAAGGTATAGAGACCGGTCGTTCAGAAAGCAATGGCAAACTACTGAACGTAACACTTGCCTAGTACATCAACAGCAGCTGAAAATGCTGGTGTTGACTGCAACGTCCCGTAAGGGATACGCAACAAAATTTTTTTTTTTATTTATTCGCGCACTGCACACATCAGAAACAATACAAGCTTCAATCAATCAATCATGTGCCATGCCGGAAAGCGTGGGCGGTCATGATTCGCCATTTCACTCGATCACCAGAGTGAAATTGCTTCGCGCAATCACAATTCACAATATCCAATAGATTATAAATGCAAGCAATCAATACATCAATATAATAATACATCAATGCACTCCACTTACAAGTCACACAGACAGGCGTTCCATCTCCAACGGTCATACAGGCTAGCTCTCAAGACATGCATAAAACTCTCAAGCCGCTTTCACACGTCAGTCCGTTACGGCCACCAAGCCTAGTCTGCTTGGACTTTCAGCACACACCACAGTTGTGCTCGAGTCAGCCCGCGTGACCCCTCAATGTTCACGCTGTGTTCCAGCTGACCGCCGACTGCTTAGTATCGCTCAGCGTTGATTGCCTGGCAGCTGTCAGGTCTTAGTCAGATATGACTGAGCTACCGTATAACAGTAGACGGTACTACCTGGTTTCTGTTAGCGCCGAACGTTGGGCGGCGCTTACCAAACCCGACACCCCACATTGTGCCAACGGCTTCGGGCGGAAGAGCGCAATTGGGAGGGTACAAGCCTTACCCTGGTGCGAGGAAATGCAAGCTAAAGACAAAATTGTCATGGCAGGGCAGACCAGGCCCTAAGCCTTGGTTGGCGACTGGTCTAGGATCGAAGCTCCGACAGGCGGACAGTTAGAGCATTGCTTTGCTGATCCGGCAGCTTCTGCAGCTTGTCTTGTTCCAGATGTAGGGGTGTTACCTTTCCTCTGGAGTGAACTAGGCAGGCCGAGAGAGGGGATCATGCTGCATGGGCAACACATGATCTCTATATTTTAGCCCAGGCTTTGTGCTATGGAGAGGCAATAACTCCATCCCTGGTCTTAACTGGTCTCGGAATCAAAGCGAGAGGCAACTGTTACGGGTTATAAGTCCTTGTCAGTTGGCGTAGACATGGGGCGCCACGCGTTGCCTCTGACGGTGGGAGACACCTATAGGTGTCACTGATCAGCTACCGCCCGCCTCAAGCTGGGCAGCCCCCAGCCAATTGGGTGCTGATCCGCCACAGCCTGCCTGCTTCAATGGGTGCTTGGGGCTAGGACAAAATCTGAATCGCAGGCTGTAAAACCAATGCACCAGGTACAAACAAAAATAAAAATAGAAACCTCAAGCTACGGCTTGCAACCTGGAACGTGAGAACCATGTGTCCAGGATTTTCCACTGACTTGACCAATATTGACGATGTGAGAAAAACGGCTGTGATTGATGCCGAACTCAATCGTCTTAACATTGATATTGCTGGCCTGCAGGAGACTCGCCTCGCTGAGGAAGGGTCACTCAGGGAAAACAAATACACCTTTTTCTGGAAGGGTAAAGGGCAGGCAGAAAAAAGGCAACACGGTGTGGGCTTTGCAGTGAAGAATTCGCTACTGGGAATGATTGAAATTCCAGCAGGAGGAAATGAAAGACTATTATCCCTGCGCTTGGCAACCTCTTGTGGGTTTGCCACCATTATTACTGCATATGCACCGACACTCGATTCTTCTGATGATGTGAAGGATTTGTTCTATGAGGAGTTAGACTCCGTGATCAAGGCAGTTCCAAAATCTGACTACATTTATATGCTCGGTGATTTCAATGCTCGTGTGGGCAAGGACTCGAGTTCATGGCCAGTGTGCCTTGGAAAATACAACATCGGTCGCATGAATGAAAATGGGCAAAGGCTACTGGAGCATTGCACCAGTAATGACCTATGTATTACAAACTCTTTTTTTAAAACAAAAGAGATGCATAAGGTCACATGGAAACATCCAAGATCCGGCCATTGGCACCAGCTGGACTTCATCATCACACGGAGACAACATCTGAACCATATATCATTGACTCGTAGTTACCACAGTGCTGACTGTGATACGGATCATTCTTTGGTTGTTGCAAGGGTTAGACTGAGACCAAAGAGAATCTACACAGCTAAACACAAATCGAGCCCCAGGATTAATATTATTAACACTCATGATCCTGAAAAGTGCTTTCAGTTTCAACAGCAACTTGAAGACGCTTTCACTGATACACCAGAAAATTGTACAGTAAATGAAAAGTGGGGTCAAATTAAGGAAACTCTTTATAAAACTGCCGTAGGGGTTTACGGCACTGTGGATCATAAGAGGCAGGACTGGTTTGCGGCCAACAGCGAGACTCTGCAGCCCTTGATTGATAAGAAGAAGAAAGCTCTCTTAAGAAACAAGGAAAGACCAACGCGTAACACTCTGAGTGAGCTAAGGCAAGCTAGGAAGGATGTGCAAAAGGCTGCCAGGCAGTGTGCAAATGATTATTGGATCAAGTTATGTGAGTCCATTCAAATCGCAAGTGATAAGGGAGACATAAGAAGCATGTATGAAGGAATAAAGAAAGCCTGTGGTCCAGTGATCAAAAGAAGTGCACCATTGAAAACCTTGACTGGAGAAGTCATCACTGATAAGAAACAGCAGATGGACAGATGGGATAGAGCACTATTTGGAGCTTTACTCAAGTGAGACCAAACTAGCGGATGATGCCCTCAACGCCATAGAGGCTCTACCAACTCTTGACCACCTGGACACACTTCCCACCATAACAGAAGTTAAGTGTGCTATAAATGAACTTGCATCTGGCAAGGCTCCAGGTAAGGATGGGATTCCAATAGAGGTTATCAGGAGTGGGCAAGACACACTCACTATACAGATCCACCAGCTAATAGAGCTATGCTGGCGAGAAGGACAAGTCCCACAGGATTTCAAAGATTCAAGCATCATAACACTGTACAAGAACAAGGGCGATCGGAGCGACTGCAACAACTATAGGGGTATCTCACTTCTGTGTATTGTTGGAAAAGTATTTGCCAGAATTGTTCTGCGCAGACTTCAAGTCCTAGGAGATCAAGTCTACCCCGAATCACAGTGTGGCTTTCGACAGAACCGGTCTACCACTGATATGATATTCTCATTGCGACAAATGCAAGAAAAATGCCGTGAACAGAATCAACCACTGTTTATTGCCTTCATCGACCTCACAAAGGCATTTGATTTGGTCAGTCGTGAGGGTCTGTTCAAGGCACTAAAGAAGATTGGCTGCCCACCAACTCTTCTGTCCATTGTGGAATCGTTCCACACAGGCATGAAGGGTATAATCAAGTTTGATGGTGCAACTTCTGAAGAATTTGAAATCAAGAGTGGAGTTAAGCAAGGTTGTGTACTAGCTCCCACCCTCTTTGGAATATACTTTTCACTTCTACTGAAATATGCATTTCGTGATCAGGATGGTGGTATATACATTCACTCACGCTCAGATGGCGGCCTCTACAATGCTCAGAGATTGAAGGCTAAGACCAAAATTAGGAGGGTACTGATCAGAGAGTTGCTTTTTGCAGATGATGCTGCAGTTACGACCCACTCTGAGGAAGAATTGCAATGTCTACTATCTGCATTCTCCAATGCTTGTTCTGAATTTGGTTTAACAATTAGCAAAAAGAAGACACAGATTATGTCACAAGGTGCACATGGGGTACCATCAATCTTTATTGACGACGCCGAACTAGAGATAGTAGACCATTTTACATATCTAGGATCAGTGGTAAATAGCAAATTATCCCTAGATCAGGAAATCAACATCCGGATTGGTAAGGCAGCAACAACAATGAACAGGTTAAGAAAAAGAGTCTGGGAGAACAGGAAGCTTACTGCCAAAACAAAAGTCCTTGTCTATCAAGCCTGTGTCCTTAGTACTCTTCTCTATGGCAGTGAAACCTGGACAACTTACTCACACCAAGAGAACAATTTAAACAGCTTTCATATGCGGTGTCTGCGAAGAATTCTTGGTATTAAGTGGCAAGACAAAATCACAAATACTGAAGTATTGGAAAGATCAGGTTGTGTGACAGTTTATTCCATGCTCAGTCTTCGTAGACTTAGATGGATAGGACATCTTAGGAGGATGGATGATGGTAGAATACCAAAGGATATCTTTTTTGGTGAATTACAGATGGGTAAGAGATCTCAGGGTCGGCCTCTACTACGATACAAAGATGTGTGTAAGCGGGACATGATTGATACAGGCATTGATAATGCACATTGGGAGCAAGTCGCCGCTGAACGTGTTGCATGGAGGGCAAATATCAGAAATGGAATAAAGTCAAAGGAGAAAATTATTGCAGAAAAGTCACACACCAAGCGTTTGAGACGTAAGATGGTGCATGATGGTGGAAATGACCACGTGTTCACATGCACCCACTGTGAACGGACATTTACAGCGCAAATTGGCCTTATCAGTCACACTCGCTACCGCCATAGTTAAAAGTTATGCCTTTTTAAAGCACAAACTATCGTCTGTCAAGACGGCAAGGTGCCAATGAAATGATTGCCTGGCGTTGTTGAAGACGCCGCGTTATAGCTGTAGTGCTTATCATAGATCAGCGTTTGTATTGTCGGGCGTTGGTGCAGACAACGCGTTATAACTCTGGGTGAGACTCTGACAACCGTATGACAGTAGACTGTACTACCTGTATTCTGTTAGCTCCGAATGTTTTGTCTTAATCAGATATGACTTGGTCCACGACATTCTAAGACCTTTTCTGTAACGTTTAATTTTAAAAGCTCCAATTTTCTTCTTTAGTGATGTCGAGATGAGAAAAATAGTTATACAGAGCTATAATAGAATCAATCCTGAAGTAGAGAAGCAAATCATGGCCAAGTTAACATACATGACAGGAATTATGTGGAAGCTGTGGAGATGTGGTTTCATAGAAGAATGATGATAACACAGAGGACTAATAGAAAAAGTAATGAAGGTATCTTGACAGAAGTGAACTCACACACACATTTGGTTACTGGTATCAGAAGTCTACATTTTCTGGGTATGCCAATGAGAAGAGGCAAGTTGGAGTATAACGGGAAGGTTGGAGGGAAAGAGAAAGTAGTTGGAGACCAAGAGAGAGGATGCTGGACAGATTCACAGCATGGCATGGAGGAATGTCGCTATCAGTAATGATTGACAGCACAAGAGACAGAAGGTTACGGACATATTTTTTTTCTTCTCTTGCTCGCTTTTAACACAAGCGTAGTTCATACACACTACTTCCAGTAGTGCTGGATTGAATAATTCGTGTGGATTAGCTTTTACCTATTAATAGTGTCTCTCGAAATCAGGCGAACCCATTCCGACTTTAGAGGTGCATGTAATTTACGTCCCCAAGTCAAGGACGACAGGTCAATACTTTAGTCCAGCTGCCCGGTGTAGGGGTTGAACTGCTAACCTCGGCATCAGCACACCAGATGTTTAAGAACACGCGTTCTTATCCATTCGGCCATGCTGACCTGCACGGACAGATATGATCACCATCGCCAGACAGCATGGACTACAATAACGTATTACAAAATGGCCCACCACTCACATCCATGTGTGGTCATTACGTGCAATTCTGTTTTGCTTCATAATAAGGTGAACGCATGCAATTGCTCATATAATGTTGTACTATGGTAGCTATTTATCTAACGGCCGTGTAAACTTCTTCTATTGTCGCCGTTTGTTCCTTATCTTATTTACCAACATTTTGCAATTTGGCAAGTTTTTCTACTTTGTTTATGTCAAATATTCATTTCTGTGTCCTTGAAAAGATAACTCTGACCATTAAAAACAACTGCTTACTTCCTTATAATCGATGTCAGCTGCACATTTTTTAAAAGACATACGCTTTTGTTCTCTTTATAAATATCTTCAATAATTTATTTATTAATTACAAAATCAAATTTAACAAACACATGTAAGTATTTTTTGTTTGTTTAAAACACTGTATTATTCATTATTATTATTAATTCGCGGGACCAAATTTGTACCAGTTTAAAACATATTTGGTGTTTTGGTAATTCCAAAATACCAAAACAAAACAAACTTAAAAATAGGTTCAGAGCGTTAGATTTTGACTTAATTAAAATCGGTACGAGTTTAATAACGTAAGAAGGATATAATGGTTGCCGAAAACAGATCAGTTTAATTAAGCTGATCGATTGGCTAAGGAAGGAGCACAAGAAGAACAACCAGATGTGCCTATTACATACCACCAAAAGAAAAGAAATGGTCAAATCAGTCAGAAGGCCACCAAACCTTACTCAAGACGACTACCACGTTATGGACAGACCAGAACAGGTCATTCTTCTGCGTCCTCAGAACAGGACACAATAGATTACGCTACCACATGTATACAAAATTCAAGATTGGTGAAACAGCCATGTGCACATGTGGTTTGGCGTCGCAGACAGCAGAGCACATACTCCAGGATTGCCCAAACTACAACATATCCAGGCGAACCTTCTGGCCTAGAGGGACAACAGTGGAAGATAAACTCTATGGACCGCTGAATGAACTAAAAAAGACTGTTAGATTCATACAAGAGACAACATTGCAGTTATAAACATATTTTAGGCGAACGAAAGAAGAAGAAGATTAAGCTTGCTTTATAAGTGTCGGAACGTTCACTAAATATTTGTTAAGATAATCGTTCAGCTTTACGTAATTGCTCAACGTGGGCAAGTAGAAATGTAATAATCCTTGGTCTATTACTGATATTAATAATTATTGTTACGTGAAATGGTAACAACAATTCGTTCTTCCATTTAATGTTTAGTTAAATAATTCATTAAAGTAAAATTTCCTCACTTAGAAAAACACTATATGTGAATATAACGGGGAATTCATCACTTGAATGTTCCATAATTAAGCCTATCAATCAATCAGGTGCCGTCTCCAGAATGAATGTCGGCTGCAATTGATCTCCAACAACGTCTGTCGCTTCTGTCAGATGGTGAACGTCCATCTCTTGATGTTATCTTCCCACTTGTATCGTTGGCTACCTCTTGCTCGCTTGCCTTCAACCTTGCCCTCCAGTACGGTTTTATTTTTAAAAGAGTGTTATGTCTTTTAACGTGACCGAAACATTTCACTTGCCTCTTTTTAAATTCTTTCATCAACTCTCTTTTCATTTCAAGTTTTTCTAGAACCACTTATTTGATTGTTTTTGTTTCCATGAAATACGATATATCCTTCTGTATATCCACATCTCCAGGGCTTCTATTCAATTTTCTAATTGTTTGTTCAATGTCCAGGCTTCCGTGCATTTAGCAGTGTTGAATATACGTAAAATTTTATCATTCTCATTTTAATGCGTTGTTAATCTCTCTAAATGTTAATACTAATTTCATGCTGTTGACAGAATTTTTGGTCATTCCTATTCTCTTTTTGATTTCTGTTTCACTTCTGCCATCATCTATTAAAATGTCCAAGATAGGAGACACTTGTTACTTGTTCTAGTATCTCCCCGTTTACTGTGATGTTCGCTGATGACCTTTCGTTTCCACTGCTAATTATCAGTTGTTGTTTTTTTTATGTTAATATTTAAGCCGTGAAGTTGGAATCATCGACGATGAACTGTATTTTTCGTGGTTGATTTTGGTGTTGACATTCTGGAGGTGCATTGTGCACAGTGTACCTGTGCGGGTTGTTGGCTTGTCGAGACTCCTGTCTGATCCACTTTTCACAGTGGGCAGTGAGGAGCATTTTGTGGGATATTCACTGGCACAGGAACGGAGCATTATGGGGACGACCCGTTGCCGTGAAGTTGGAATCGCGTCTAACTAACTAATTGATTATTTGGTTGTTTCGGGATATGAAATTTAAATATTGAGCACAACCCACTACTGGCAACGCCGGAAATGTGATCGGCGTTGCCAGTGGTGGGTTGTGCTCAATATTTAACTAACTAATATCTATAATAACTATAATAAAAAGCCACATTCTGCATTATGCCTGTTTACTTGTTCCACTAAGTTTTGTAACTCTTGCTCACTTTCTTCTAGTAACACGGTATCATCTGAATACCTACGATTGTTATGATTCTTCCATTGGTGTAAAGTCCAGGTAGTTTGATGTGTTTAAAATTTCTTTCTGTGTATAAGTTGAAGAGATTGGGAAACAACACGTATCCCCGCCGTACTCTTCTTTTTATCTCTAAGGGCGACGAATAATTATGTCCTTATCTAACTGACGCCACTTGTTCCCAGTACAAGTTACTATTAAGTCTGATGTCCTTTCCGTCTACTCCTATACGGCGTGTAATGTGTCGTTCATTTTGTATTCCATCAAAAGCTTTCTTGTAGTCTATGAAACATACATTTATATTTTTCTTAACTTTTGTATATTTGTCAATTAACATCCTCAAACACATTATTGTTTCTTGGTCTCCCATATTTTGCGAAACCCAGATTGTGCTTCAGCTACTTCCCCATCTATTTTCTTTTGAATTCTTTCTTGTATGACATTGAGGCGTTTTTTAGTTAAATGGCACATTAAGCTAGTAGTTCTGTAATCCCTACAGTCAAAAGTTTTGGCTTCTTGAGTAGTGTGATGACAATGGATATTAAGTCTATGGACAGTGACAAAGCTAGATGTATGCTGAATCGACATTTTGTGAAATTTTTTGCCGCGGCAGATCTTCCTTATTTATCTTTCTTTCCATCCAAGAAACTGGCCCCATCTTCATCATGTAGCATGCCCATTGCAGAACGTGGCTCTCATCAAAGTGCTCCGTCAAGACTCTAGATCTCTGGACATGTTGCCTGCCTCATATCCCTCAAGATGAATGTGCCAGCAATGTACTGTGTTCATCTTCGTGCTGATCGACTAGTGCCATTTCTTCTAGGAACCACGCCCTCCCCCCTCCCGATCTCTCTCTCTCTCTCTCCTCTCTCTCTCTCTCTCTCTCCTCTCTCTCTCTCTCTCTCTCTCTTTCTCCCTCTCTATGCCACTGTGAGATTTCTCCGGACTCAGACTTTAGTGAGGAGTATAACGGAGCACTTGCGGGTTACACCCGGGTGTCGTAATGTTGATCTGCCGACTAAACTAAACCAAACAGTAATTTAATTTCCAGACATGATACTGTTAAGAATGCAGCTTTCGTCGATTTTCAGATCTTGTAGAATGTCGGTATTTTCATTATTCCTGGTTCAGGATATACTAAGAATGTATCTCTCAAAATAATAAATTTTCTTCTTTAGAAACTGCGAAATTGTCCATGACCCACATCCATACGTTGCCGCAGACAAGATGCATGTTCTCAACAAATGTTACCGTAATATGTTTACTGGTGTCATGCCGCATCCTGGTGCGAGGAAATGCTACCTAATGACTAACTGTCGTGGCAGGGCAGACCAGGCCCTAAGCCTTGGTTGGCAACGGATATTGTATCAAAGCTCCGACAGGCGGACAATTACAGCATTGTTTTTCTGATCCGGCAGCTTCTGCAGTTGGTCTTGTTCCAGATGTATTGGTGTTACCTTTCCACTGGAGTAAACTAGACAGGTCGAGAGAGGGATCATGCTGTATGGGCAACACATGGTCTCTACAATTCAACCCTGGCTTTGTGCTATGGAGAGGTATAACTTCAGCCCTTTTCTGCTGAGGGTAGTAGTTATTATGCCTGTTTTGAAGCACGATGTAACAAAACTATGGTCTGTCAAGACGGCCAGCTACCACATGTACCATACGTTCCTGATTCCGTTTAACTTCTCTGTTGCTATATTCAGTCTGCCTTTGGCGTCATGTGAGTAGTCGCCCTTGTTGATGGTTATGGCGCTAAGAAGTTCAAAGTTTATCAACATTTTCAACTGATTTGTTGTTCATTGTCATCTGTGGTTAAACTCACCCCCAAAATGTAAATACAACAAAGGATCTGCTGAAATAACAGTACAATTAGAAAGAAAATGTATTTTCGTCACTCTACGCAAAAAAGCGGTCTACTGAAAATCATTATGTAAACAAACATTTTAAAAAATCGAATCCTATGTAAAGCTGTTTGTTTCCATAGATAAAAACATATGTTGTTATTTTTACCACGAAGACACGAGATTTGTGATAGTTCTTCTCTTCTTTCCTTCACTTGACCTGGTGTTGATGGCTTTCTGATTGATTTTATCATTCTTATTCTTTTCTTTTGGTGGTATGTAACAGGCTCACCAGCTTGTTCTCATATTGCTCCTTCGACAGCTAGTCGATCAACTCCCTCGTTTCCAGGTACTCTACTTGTCGATGATGTTTATCTAGCTAACCGAGGAGTTGCGTCGATGGTCACTGACTAGCTAAACCCATTATGTTGTTGATCACACCCTTTGTCAGTTGTATACAGTTACGTTTTTTCATGACTGGTTACACCAGCAATATCGAAAACAGATAAGACATATTTTGACTGCAACCGGATATAACTGTAGGTAACGAAACACAAATGTATTTAAATCCCGAAGACTCGCAATAAAAACAAATACATATACAATCCAGACTAGAGTCTGGGGGGAAATCTGCGAAAATAATATCATAATATAAGAAACACTGAGATAAATATATATGAACTGAGTATGAATGAAAATCAACACACCTGTCACACGTTTCGTTGTCGCTACATTTTTCAAGAACAAAACAAACATAGATAATCAATATGAAATTAAAATGTTATAAATTTAATAGGAATATTTACAAGGGAGAAGTGAATGACGAGTGTGTGACAACCCCGGATAGCAATAATGTGGTGAAGTGTACGTGAGAAAAGGGGGATATCAGAACTAAAATTGCGCAATGTCAGACAGACGAAGAATTTAAAGATTAACTGTTATATGGACATGACATGACATGACCAAAAACAAAGAAGAAGAGTTGAGGGTGGTCAAAGATAACAGGAGACAAGAGGACCTAAGTTAAACAGAATTGACATCCTATAGTGGAAATTAACGGGCTCTCAATCTTCATTCTGAAAGAAGTGTCTGAGTAACATGGTCTTATAACAGTGACTTACACATTATCGACACCTTTATGGTCCGAGGAACTAACATGATCAGAAACATGCTTGTGTGAGTGTTGTGTCATGTTCCTCAGATGCTCCCTAAATCGGTCCGCCAGACTTGAAGACGTCTAGTGTTATTATAACTGACTTAACGAGTGATGTTCATATTGACTGCACAGCTAGGGGTTTCAATTTTCGCTAATATTGCAGTTTCCAAAGATGGTCAGCTTGTGGTGTTGTCTGCTGCTGGTAGTTCTAGCTGCTCCCTCTGAGGGAATCAAGAACTTCAGTGATCCCTTTGGGCCCAAAATCTATCTTTTTTCTACGACGCCCAAAGATCGGGCAAACTTCCCGCCAATAATCCGATCCCTTGGCGAGGTATGGCACGTCATTATTTTTGTATCTCCTCCTCCTCCTCCTCCCCCTCCTCCTCCTCTTTCTTCTTCTTCTTCTCTTCTTCTTCTTCTTCTTCTTCTTCTTCTCTTCTTCTTCTTCTTCTTCTTCTTCTTCTTCTTCTTCTTCTTCTTCTTCTTCTTCTTCTTCACCTTCTCCTCCTCATCCTCCTCCTCCTCCTCCTCTCCTCCTCCTCCTCATTCTCCTCTCCTCTTTCCTCTCTTTCATTTCATTCTCTGGATACCACATCTAGAGAAAACACCCGCAACTATGAATCTCGAAACTTCTGTGGAATTTTGATAAAGGCGCTGATGCTTGTAATTGTATTTGTTGCTCAATTTGTTTACATCTGTCTCTGTCATCCTCTGCCTCTCGTGCTCAGTATTTCCTTCACATACGGATCATTTATCAGCCTTTTCCTGTTCAAATGTCCCATACATTTAATTTTTCTGTGTGGCTTTGGTGAATATCTGTTACATCTACAGTTCCCAGTACCAGATGTCTCAGCGTTGGCTTTCTTCTTTATTGATGGTATTCCCATTCTTATCTGTTAATTATATTCTCCTCATTTTCTCTGTCTATGGTATTCTCAACATTCTTCTCTATCTGTGATATTCTCAAACTCCTTCTTTGGCCATGACATTCTCAACATTCTTCTCTGTCCATTATATTCTCAACATTCTTCTCTGTCCATGACATTCTCAACATTCTTCTCTGTCCATGATATTCTCAACATTCTTCTCTGTCCATGATATTCTCAACATTCTTCGCTGGTCATTATATTCTCAACATTCTTCGCTGGTCATTATATTCTCAACATTCTTCTCTATCTGTGATATTCTCAAACTCTTTCTTTGGCCATGATATTCTCAACATTCTTCTCTGTCCATGACATTCTCAACATTCGTCTCAAAAACCACATCTCCACTGCATCAACTTTCTTCACTATGTTGTTACTCATTGTCCATCATTTGCATCCATTCAGAATAACAGACCATATAATTTGTCATTAAGCAGATGCTTTTTACTTTTCTGGTTATATGTTTATCGTAAAGTTGTCCATTCTCGTGAAAGAATCCTTGCATATTGCGTTCGTTACTTTATCTTCGTGTCCATTCTTTTGAAAGAATCTTTGACTATTGCGATTCGTTTCTTTATCTCTGTGTCCATTCCTTTGAAAGAATCCTTGGATATTGCGATTATTTCTTTATCTCTATGTCACATATTAGCGAGTCTCCGTGGCCAGGTGGTTAGGCTTCAGGCCTTGCGCTCCGCAGGTTGTAGGTCCCATTCCGGCCTACGTCGTTCCTTTCACGAGTGCAATTTTCTCGCAGACTCCTGGGGGTTGTCGCTGGAGCTACGGAGTTCGTACTGTGAGCAACGCCTTTCGCCAGGACGCACTGCGGAAAGGGACGGATCCATTTGGGATAAAACCTGGTCCAATGAAGTCGGTCCTTTTGGCTTCTAAATTATTTTATATCACATAGTCCATCACATGCCTCTGTGTAGTCCATTTGTGATCATATTTACACAGGTGTTTGATATGTTTTATTATCCTCATCATCATCATCATCATTATACAGTGCCTTGCCGGCTGGCGTGGGCGATCATGCTTCTCCACAAATGTCTATCTCCGACGGCATGGTTCAATTCATGTGTTGACTCACTTCCGGGCCATGATACCAGATTGTCAAGAATATTCTCACACTGTCTTCCTCAATCTCTCTTTCCGCAAATCTTTCCGGTTGTCACAACATGTTCCAGGTTTTGTCTTCTCATAACATGGCAAAAATGATGCCTGTCTCTTTCTGATGTTTATGATAAGTTGCCTTTGCCGCTTAGCTTCCCTTAAATTGTCCAGATTGCTTATTTTGGCTGTCCTATTAATTTTCTGCATTCTTCTATAAAACCACATATCTAAGCCTTCTATTGATGTTTTCGCCTGTTTACTAACTGTCCAGGGCTCGCAGCCGTATATTAAAACTGGTCCTAGGTAATATACAAGAAATCGCTTTCTATTTTCCAAGGACACTGACGTATTGTTCAGAATGTTCTTCATTTGATAGAATGCAGATTTTGCTTGTTCTATTCTTTTTCTTTTTTTTTTCAAAATCTCAGTGATGCATCTTCCATCTGATGTTTTTCATGTATTACTATATATAAAGGAAACTGCAGTGTTTAGGACGCGTGTATGCAAAACAAAAAGACAATGATATAGTTACAGCCCAACATGATATCTTGGGGTGTTCTTCTACAAACAGGCGACTCAGCGCTCAAAGACTGCGTAGTCGGGGGTTGGTATGACGCCGGGGACCACGTCAAGTTCGGACTGCCGCTGTCCTCTGCGGTCACTGTCCTGGGCTGGTCACTGGTCAAGTATAAGGATGCGTACGTCACAGCTGGACAGCTGGACAACATGTATGATATGATCAAGTGGGCGTACGACTATCTCCTCGCTGCCTGGGACCCCCAGAAAGAAGAACTTGTTGTGCAGGTTTGAAATGTTATATTTACTCCTGTTCTTCTTTAAATTTAATTACCGGTTAGGGTCGGTGCTGTAGTTTAGGGCAGTAAATGCGTTTCATACCTCGACATAGCGGGACTATGGCTCGATATCAGACCATTTGGGAGCACCTCGCTTTGTGGCGATTTCGATTATATGGGCGTACAGAAAGCAATAGCAAACTACTGGGCATGAAATTGCTTAATACATTAGAAACAGTCAAACAATACTGGGGTTGATTGCGACGTGTTGCAACTAACTTTTTAACTTACATTAGGGAGAGCTCGGAAGCAACGGAGAATTATGAGAATATACACGATGGGAAGATGACAACTTTGACCTTCAGAAGGTAGTGTCAAAGAAACAACGCGGGCGACCTCAACATCCTGCAGATGACATCATCATCATCGTCATGGTTATCATCATCATCAAGTGCCCTGCCAGCTTGCGTAGTTGTTCATGTCTCTCCACAGATCTCGGTCTTTGGTGTTCTGAATGAGCTCTACTGCGGATATTTTTCAGTCCCCGACATGGGGACGTAAATTATAAATACGAGGCACCTCAGAAGTCAGAGAAGGGTTCGCCTGATTGCGAGGGACATTGGAAATGGGGAAAGCTAACCCTCATGCAAAATTAATTCAGAGCACTCACTAATGGTAGAACTAGCAGCAGCAGTAGTAGCAGCAGTAGCAGTAGTAGTAGCAGCAGCAGCAAACAGTAGTAGTAGTAGTAGTAGTAGTAGTAGTAGTAGTAGTAGTAGTAGTAGTAGTAGTAGTAGTAGTAGTAGTGGTGGTGGTGGGGGTGGTGGTGGTGGTAGTAGTAGTAGTAGTAGTAGTAGTAGTAGTAGTAGTAGTAGTAGTAGTAGTAGTAGTAATAAAATTAGTGAGTGTAGTAGTAGTAGTAGTAAAATTAGTGAGTGTAGTAGTAGTAGTAGTAGTAGTAGTAGTAGTAGTAGTAGTAGTAGTAGTAGTAGTAGTAGTAGTAGTAGTAGTAGTAGCAGTATTAGTGGTAGTGGTCGTGGTAGTGGTGGTGGGGGTGGTGTGGTGGTGGTGGTGGTAGTAGCAGTAGTAGTAGTAGTAGTAGTAGTAGTAGTAGTAGTAGTAGTAGTAGTAGTAGTAGTAGTAGTAAAATTAGTGAGTGTAGTAGTAGTAGTAGTAGTAGTAAAATTAGTGAGTGTAGTAGTAGTAGTAGTAGTAGTAGTAGTAGTAGTAGTAGTAGTAGTAGTAGTAGTAGTAGTAGTAGTAGTAGTAGTAGTAGTAACATTAGTGTGTGTAGTAGTAGTAGTAGTAGTAGTAGTAGTAGTAGTAGTAGTAGTAGTAGTAGTAGTAGTAGTAGTAGTAGTAGTAGTAGTATTAGTGGTAGTGGTCGTGGTAGTGGTGGTGGGGGTGGTGTGGTGGTGGTGGTGGTGGTAGTAGTACCTAGCAGCAGCAGCAGCAGCGTGTGTGTGAACTATGCTTGTGTTCAAAACGAACGAGCGTTTAAAAAAACAAACTGCCATGTCACGACAGCTCCTCGTTGCGATGAACTTCTCCACCTCTTCTTCAGGTTGGTGACGGCGACCTTGACCATACCTTCTGGGGTCGCCCGGAAGACATGACCATGAACCGGCCATGCTACAAGATCACCAATACCAAGGTCGGCAGTGATGTGGCTAGTGGCACGGCGGCGGCCCTGGCGGCCGGGTATATTGCCTACACCGACAAGGGTGATGCCGCTTACGCCGCCAAGTTGCTGGATGCCGCCAAGAGTCTCTACAGTTTCGCTAAATCTAACAGGTAGGAGGTGTCGCCATGGAGAATATAGTCTGTCTTATGGCAATAATGTAATACAGGGTGTATTTTTAATTTCTGTGTAGTGTTTGAAAATATTGCCGGTCCAAGTTTTGTATTTACCTATTATGTTGCATAAATTTTACAGAGGGTGAATACAAAACTTGGACCGACAATTTTTTCAAACACTGCACAGTCATTAAAAGTACACCGAATACAATACAATACAATACAATACAATACAATACAACAAAAATAGACTAAATAGAAATATTCACAAAGATTGAAGTCAAATTAAAGTTATATGTATTAACATAAAACTATAGAACATTTAAATATTGGATCTACTTTTATCTACTTATAAGACCTATATGACCCTTTCATTTTAATTGAGATTTCCATTCTGCTTCTTCTTCTTCTTCTTCTTCTTTTCTTCTTCTTCTTCTTCTTCTTCTTCTTCTTCTTCTTCTTCTTCTTCTTCTTCTTCTTCTTCTTCTTCTTCTTCTTCCCTCGCTCCCCCATGGAGACAGAGGCCCTCAACTAACTCACCTCAAGGCGTCCCATCCTCTGCTATCTCCTGCAGCTACCCCCATGTTCTCCCTATATCATCCATCTCTGTCTCTACTTCTATTATCCGTGTGTTTTTAGGTCTTCATCTATTTCTTTTGCTTCGTGTGTTCTAGACGAAGTACTTCCCAGTGTGACTACTAACATTTTTTCTCATTGTGTACCCGTCTTTTCCTCGCCTCTTGGTTCCCTGGAAACTGTCTGGCCCCTCCACGACTCCACATTGGTGATACTGTCCTAGGATATTAGTATATGTTTGTAGAATGCTAGTTAACTGGACACTGCCTGGCCCCTCCACGACTCCATATTGTTGATACTGTCCTAGGATATTATTGAATGTTTGAAGAGCGCTAGTTCCTAAACTTCCGGTGCACTGATGACGGGTTCTCCCCCTACACCGTTCACGTGGACTTAAACATTGATTCTCGTTCTTGACGTCTGGACATAAATTACAAGCACCTCAGAAGACGGAGTGGGTTCACTAGGTGGCGGGGAACAGTAGTAATAAGGAAAGCTGAACCACGGGCAAAAATCATTCCAGTGTGGACTACGCTCGAATCCAAATGGAGGATGGAAACAAAAAGAGTTAACACTGAGATTTCCCTAAGATTCACCAACCAACTAACCAATAAAGTGAGACGCTAGTTAACTGTATGAAAGGACCGAACGACCGCAATTATAATCAACGCTGAAAAGGCCTGTTGAACGAAGTGATAACGTTTCGCTTTTTTATTTTTGTTTACAAATCGGATGGGATGAGATAATTATATGTGAACATCTTCTACAGAGGGGTGTATGAGGGCCAGGCATACTACACTGACACCGCAGACAACGATGAGATGTGTGAAGGCGCCATCTGGCTCTATAAGGCTACCAAAGACAACCAATACCTGGTCGACGCCAAGTTGTTCTCCGACCTGGAGGTGGCTTGGGGTTACGGCTGGGAAAACAAGATGGTGGGATGCCAGGGTAAGTTATTACCATCATTATGATTCAGTGCTTGGTCGGCAACTAGTCTAGGATAGAAGCTCCGATAGGGATACATTTAGAATATTGCTTTGCAGATCCGGCAACTTCTACAGCTCGCCTTATTCCAGACGTATTGGTGTTAGCTTTCCTGTGGAGTGAACTGGGCAGGCGGAGAGAGAGAGAGACCATGCCGCATGGGCAACACATGGTCTCTAAATTCAGCCCAGGCTTTGTGTTATGGAGCGGTATAACTCCATTTATAAACTATCGTCTGTCAAGACGGTAAGGTGCCAGTCAATGTTCCGGGTGTGGCCGTTGTGTAAGTACAGGATCTCTTTGTGAGTGTAACGAATCTGAAATGACAGTAGAAGCTATTTCACAAGACTAGAACATATACCAAATACAACGGTCACAACTGGAGCTCTCGTTAGTGTAGTTGACAGGGATCTACTCTGATAATGACATGAGCGCGTTGAACGAGGGCTCCACTGTTGTATTTGTCGTCTGCCAACAGGGGGGAAGACTGACCGTCCATCCCTGGGTGTGTTCGGGCCTAGAAAATGTGTTGGCATTGTCACATCACGGCTATATGACAGGTTCCTGCTTCCAGTGATGATGTGTGGTAAAGATGACAACTGTGTCCTGCAGAATTTAGTGTCCATGAGACAAGCGACCTCAATATCCTGAAGATCACAGCCGGGTTTACTTCTGAAACCAATAGAATGCTGCATGTGAGAACATGAAAAGTATCTTATTGGTACTGAAATTTGAATAGAACATGTTTTGCTGTAAGGCAGTCAATCATGGCAATTGAATGAACGCATTAGGTAGAGGCTAATAAAAGTAGGGCATATGGTATAAGAACGGGGCAAACGACATTCTTAGGTCATATAATGGGATGAGAACCATGGATAACCTCACGACGACAGGAAAGATCAGTGAGAAAAGAGGCAGAAGCAGACCAAGAGAACATGCTGGGCGGACTAAGAGGTATATGCTCAGCAGAGTTGATCCAGAACACCGAAGACCAGGATCTGTGGAGAAACATGAACAACTACACCAGTTGATGAAACCACAACCGACACCTGAGAAAGGAAGCTAGAAGTATTCAAAGGTATATGTTTAGGAGACTGAACCCCATCATCTACGCCCTGGACAGGGGGTTGGAGTCTGTTGGTAGTTAGAATACATAAACCATGTTGGGGAAACACGACCAACACACGTCGAATGTCAGCCAGGCCGCTTCTGTGACGCACCAAACCATTTTGTTTACACGCTAACAAGATCTCTCCGCAGATGGAAGGTTCCAATACTGGTCTTACATGCCCAGGTGATTTCTGGGCTTTGAAGAGGGGATGAGAATTTATACAACACGTTCCCGTGCAGGTGGTACTAATTTTGGAGAGAAGTCTCTACACCAACCAACTAACCGAGTGCCGTCTTGAACCACAAAATGCGGCTCTGCAACCATATCTTCCAACATACCATAATGGCGTGGACCCATGCACCGTATCTGCTTATCTTTATATTTTAAAATTTAAAAGAAACGCTGATTTAATCATCTGGAGTTATCTGGCTAAATATGATACCACGGGTTGTGTTGCTGTTGTTTCTTGTTGCAGCTCTGATATACGAGGCAACAAATATGACACTATGACTTGTGTTGCTGGTGTTTCTTGTTGCAGCTCTGATATACGAGGCAACAAATATGACACCATGACTTGTGTTGTTTCTGGTTGCAGCTCTGATATACGAGGCAACCAAAATGACACCGTGATGTGTGTTGCTGTTGTTTCTTGTTGCAGCTCTGATATACGAGGCAACAAATATTACACAATGACTTGTGTTGTTGTTTCTTGTTGCAGCTCTGATACACGAGGCAACAAATATGACACCATGACTTGTGTTGCTGTTGTTTCTTGTTGCAGCTCTGATATACGAGGCATCCAACAACGCCTCCTACAGAGATGTTCTAGAGCGACACTTCACCGAAGTCTGGTTCCCTGGCGGAGATGTCGACTACAGCCCTTGCGGATTTGCCTGGCGCGTCAAGTGGGGATCTGCCAGGTTGGTCTTTCTGTAGCTACATAAGGTGCCTTTTCCTGTGCACCGCGAGAATGCAGCGCGATATATAGTCGATTAGGTATTTAGTTTAGTTGTTTAGTTTGTTTAGTTAGGTCGCGGATCAACATCACGGCACACAGGGTGTAACCCATTAAGTGCTCCGTTCTACTCGAACTCAAGCCTGAGTCCGGAGAATCTCAGCTCAGTGCACGAACTCCGCAGCACCGGCGAGGTCCTGAAATACTTTGGGTAGATTTTTAACTCAAAATTTTGCCCGGCAGCGCCGTTTAGGCTACTCTTTTTTCGATTTCCAGCTGCCAGGGATTGTTTACGTGCGCAACAATACACCACGGGCGTCCGATCTCACTACCCAGAGACCTAGGGGAAATTTTTTTACTAGAAGTCCACGTGAAAAAAATCCGCCCTCACGGCGGCTTGAAACCCGGGACCTCCAGCACTCGAGGGCGGACACCATACCTCGAGACCACTCAGATCCTTTAAATGCTACTGAACGTAAACTAGCCTTGTAAATCACTTGGGCTTGGGGTTACTCAGTTCCAGCTTCACAGCAACGGGTCGTCCTATAATTGCTCCTTTCCTGTGCCATCGAAAAACGATGTGACATGTTTATTATTGTCCCTTGTGAACTTGTAAAGGAAACAGCAGCTTCGACAAGACCAAATCACAAGAGCACCGACAACAAACCAGTCTTAACTTGAATATGCAGTTCATTGATAGCTGTTTGAATAAACACAAGAGATCCAGCACACGCATTATCGCATAGGGCAGCAACGGAGTGCCGGCAACTAGCCGTCCGCTATTTTCTTAATATGCACTACACAAGATAGCCACAGTGAACACAAAACACAATTTCGAAAGAAACTCACAGCTCACGGTGTCGCACCAAGCATCAACTCAGCAGCTGGCTTTCCTTATAGTTGTGAGTTCTTGTAACACGGGCAGCTCGCAGTGTCTCAGTGTGAATTTTTTTCGTGCCCATAATATATTCAAAATCATTCTAAACAAGAACAGCTCCACTACTTGCAGTTTGTCATAAACTTTTCAGCTGTTCAAGAATTTAACCTATCAACTAATACACATTATATATCCAAACTACAGCCCTGTTGGCTTGATGTCTAATGAATTAATGAAGTTAAAGTATTCAAATATCTAGGAAGTATGATTACAGAAGATGGCAGAATAGACAGACAAATCTAAATCAGATGTCAAAAAGCAAGTGCGCTCATATATCAACTATCTCTCACACTGAAACATCCAAATATACACGTGTACGCAAACGACAGAATAAATGGCATGTTAACACCAACCCTATACTACCAATGTCAAACTTGGAAATTATCCATCCAATTCACACTTACGCAAAATCAACACCTGCCAGATGAGATGCCTGGGGAGAGCTGCCAACTTTACTATCCGAGACTGAGTAAGAAATGATGTTATCAGACAGATAGTGGGATCAACACTTGAAAGACAGAAGATCACATACATGGACCATCTCGTTAGAATGCGACACCATCCACTACCAGCACTGGTGCTACACCAAAGAAGATCTGCTATGAGAGCAAGAGGACGCAAGAGAAGAAAATCGATTGACGACATCAAAGACATTGTACAATCACACGGAACGACACTATCCACTACCAGCACTGGTGCTACACCAAAGAAGATCTGATACGAGAACAAGTGGACACCTGAGAAGAAAATGGATTAATAACATCAAAGAGATTGTACAATCACACGGAACGACACTATCCACTACCAGCACTGGTGCTACACCAAAGAAGATCTGCTATGAGAGCAAGTGGACACCTGAGAAGAAAATGGATTAATAACATCAAAGAGATTGTACAATCACACGGAACGACACTATCCACTACCAGCACTGGTGCTACACCAAAGAAGATCTGCTATGAGAGCAAGTGGACACCTGAGAAGAAAATGGATTAATAACATCAAAGAGATTGTACAATCACACGGAACGACACTATCCACTACCAGCACTGGTGCTACACCAAAGAAGATCTGCTATGAGAGCAAGTGGACACCTGAGAAGAAAATGGATTAATAACATCAAAGAGATTGTACAATCACACGGAACGACACTATCCAGTGCCACCATTCTGGCGCTGCAACGCCAATTATTCCTCCTTGCTGGACGGCAATAGAGGAAGATAATGATGATGAATTATCCACATCACTACATTCAGGACGGTCCCATAAGCGCTATGGATCTGTGATGTAATAAGGACATCACATTCTGAAGGACTGAATGCACTGAGGATTGGGGGGGGGGGGGGGGGGGGATCTATCCCCCACACAGACGCCGAATCCTCTTCCGACACGTATAACTTTATCAGTGTATGTCCCTATCAGCTTCGCTAACGCCCATTATTTAGTGTAATTATTTGTCCCTAACCCAGTTATGTTCCTATTTCAGATTTTAATCTATTCTTTCTAATCGCCTCTGATTGTATCTCAATTGCTAATTCCTGTGTGCACTCCATGTTTCGTTATTCTAACATGTGAAATCATTATCTGGGGTTGTAATAGTAAGCTCTGCTGGTGATCGCATGAGCATGGTCAGATGACGGTTGGACGCCTGGGCTCTTCACTTGCTAAAGTGAGGGAAAGACTGAGCACCTATCCCTCCTTGCCCCCCGGCCTACAAATTGTGATAGCGCTATCCCGCCCCAGACCCGTGGCGGGAAACTACCTCGAGACAATGTATTTACTGTTTGTCTTGTGTGGCTGGCGCTGTGGGGTTACGGCCGCGTTCGAAACACGGCTGCGGGCGATTTGGCAAAAGACCGCCTTGCGTTGGTTTTCATAAAATTGGTATGAATGCCGGTCGTTCAGACAGAAGTGGCAAACAACTGAATATAAACTTGCCAAGAAATCACAAACAGCCAAAACTCCTGGGGTTGACTGTGACGTCCTGTAAAGGATATGCAACTAACATTTTTGTTTAAATCTTCTGTGTTACAGGCACACGGCAAACACGGCATTTATAGCCTTCAACGTGGCAGACCTGGGCATCATACCGGACCGGACCCGGAAGTGGGCCGTGGAGCAGATCAACTACCTGCTGGGTGACAACAGCCATGACGGGGGATGCTTTAGCTATGAGATAGGTACGATGAGGGGGACGATGTGGCGTAGTGGTTAGTTCATTAGCCTGTCAAGGCAGTGGTAAGGGTTCAAGACCCAGTAGATGCAAGACTGTTTATGTTTACAACTAGTGCGGCTCTATGATCGACCAGGCCTTAAAAAATGGGGAAGGAAAGGCCACAATGGAGAAAAATGGCCACCTTTATTAAGTGGCTGTCTAGAATCTTCTCATCACATCATCTCATCTCATCTCACCATCTCAACTTATCACATGATTTCATCTCATCTCATTGCATCATCTCATCTCTTCATCTCATCTAATTTCTTCATCATCTCATCTCATCTTGTTCCTCTTGTACCTTCCGGTGTCAAGATGAAGCATAAACAGCGGGACAGTGCCAGTTTATGGGCTTCTTCTCCTTCTTTTGCGTTCATCCGGAGTTTTTTTTCCGGATGTGATTGCGTTGTGCCTGTTTACAGCAGAGCTGTGTTCTTGCGCCGTTAGGCCGACACATCCGACTTCTGCGGGCATTTGTTGACCGGGTAAACCTTCCTGGGGTTTATGGGCTTCATATGTGGAGCTTCCCATGGACTCTGCTATTCTGTCTGTCCATAATATACATGGTCGGCCTGTTCTTCTGGTTCAGTTTGGTCTGTATATCATCGCTTGTGGTGGTATACTGTTAGTTGGTAGCCTAATGTTATGGCCAAATCATTTAATTGGCTTTTTTTTTTTTTTTAAATGAAATCAAGCGCTGCTATAACCCCCACTTTAGTCCTGATTTAACGATTTCTGATTTTCTCGCTTCTTGATACATTTAGTATTTGAATAACGAAGACACAAATAATAGATTGCACGATTTATTGCCTAGCATATTTAGCTGCATCTCGTCAGGTACATACTGCAGAAATCACACAACGTAAAGTAAATTAACTGGATAAATCCTTGAAGTTGAAATATACACATATTCGCACAGTAATTGTCTACCACGGTAATTTTAAGCTGACTAACAAATCTTTCTGTTTGCACAAGATCTGGCTTGCGATTGATTGATCATTATTGCTTCTGCAAACTTTAACGAGCGAGTATTTTGTGTAGTTAAACAACACGCGAAAAGGCAATGTCTCTAGTCACACACATGGCCGCTTTCGATAATGTGCCTACCAATTGAAGATACGGGGAGCTTCCGGTGTGTCGCCCCACTAAGCTAGTATCGTCTGTGTGTCGTATCTTGTTGACCCATGACAAGCCAGATTTGTGCAAACAGAAAGACATGTTAGTCAGCTTAAAATTACCGTGATAGATAATTGGTAAATTTTTTCAGTATGATTCGAAGTGCCGCCCCTTAACGATGCAAGTCTTCGAAATGCCACCTCTCCTTCGCTGCTTATGCTGCCCCCTTACGGTGCCGCCTGATGCGGCCGCCTCTCTGTACCATAGCACGGTCCTGGTCTTGTTTACAAGTCTGTTGTGGACAGAACCGTGTCATCCCAACGCATGATGCCATGGACTTGATAGAATACGTGAAAGGTTAACATTTCATATCTCTGCCATGTTACGAGTTAAAATTTATGATGAAGAATCGACGTTGCTGCCCCCGGAACAAGCCCATAACGGCCCGGTCTCTGTCGAGAGGTATAACTCCATCCCTAGTATTATCATTGTAGTTACTAGGCTTTGTGTGTGTGTGTGTGTGTGTGTAACACAATGTAACAAACTCTCGTCTGTCAAGATGGTCAGGTGCCAATGAGTGAATGAAAATAAGAACAGGCTTAAGTATTGGTGTTTGCTGCAAATGATATGGCTGTCAGTTATTTCAGTTGTACCTATGACATGCCTCATAAACAACATATTTTTCACCAGGTTACGGGTCGAAATATCCTCTCCGGCCACATCACAGAGCAGCTTCCTGCCCGACCCCACCAGCTTCGTGTGCGGGGGCTTTGGACAACCCAAATCCCAGTCCCCACGTGTTAAACGGGGGACTGGTCGGCGGGCCTGAAGCTGATGATAGTTACACAGATATTCGTACGGATTACGTTCACAACGAGGTGGCGCTGGATTACAACGCTGGATTCCAGGGGGCTCTGGCTGCGATAATCCACCTTCAGTCAGCAAACAAGTTGCCGGCAACAAACAACAAATGTCCGTGTAACAAGTACTGACAGTAGGCAGATGTGTAGTCGTATCGGTGAAGGTTCAATAAATACATTAATATACACGTCTTCTTCATTTGATTTAATATGAAAAAGTAATTATATCAGATTTCCTGTGAAAACGTGGCAATACAAACTGTAAGTTGGGTACTGGAGTTTGGCATTGGTAACTGAGTGGGAAGTAGCCGTGTGCACTGAGAATTTGAGTAGATCAACAAAAACGTCGTAAGGTCTCAATGTCCAATAGTTACACTTAACCAGTTCTAATACTCTCATTCAAGATCCACTCGTCTGCCATGCCCTACTCTCTATGTGTGTACTCTTTCCTTTCCTTGCTCTGTGTCTATCCCACTCGTAAGTTCCCTATAGAGATTGACCTTACAATTATTCCATCTTAGCTTACATTACCCACTACATCACTGTCACAGCACTCCCTGGGGTGAGGGGAACCTGCTATCACACTTTAACAACGGGATACCTTTAGCCCTGGGACATAGGTGACCTCAGTCCACAAAACCCCTTCGGCCCTTGGAACCCTATCTCCCTCACTCTCAACCAAGGGACGTTACCCCTCTCAAACCTCGTCCTGAACTCATGACCCAACTCTGGCAGCTATGTTAACAATAGGGTGTATTATACAAGATGAATGGATGAATGAGAATGATGATGATGATTCCGAGATAGTCCTTGCAGTATCTATGAGAGATAAGACGTGGCAAGGATCGAGTAGCCTCCTGCAGAAAGTGTCATCATCGTCAGGGCCTCAAGTCACACTATTGGGTAAGTCAGACACGCTCACCAAGTATCTCAGGTCTCCCTCCAGGTATAGGTATCTCCACTTGGATAGGATGGCTGGCGAGTCGACTCACTGGTACTTGGGACCTCCGGTGGATGACGTCCCTGAAATCTGGACCACCCTAGTATAGGGATAAATACTGTCTCTTGGGTGGCTGAGGAACTAGGAAACTCCTCTGGAAAAATCTGGAAGTATCGATGGTACTGCGGGTATAGCGAGAGGATGATCTCTCACTCAATAATAGTAGCAGTCCTAACTGTCTATGCAACCCGCACAGATCATCAGACTCATAGCGCAGATATCACAGCACAGATACCTCCCTCGCTGAAACGTGGCACTGTAGATAGAGTTCAAAACAGACAACAGTTCTTCCACAATATCAGGCACCACAGGATACCAGGCACTTGGTAGCGGAGACATCATAACTAGTTGGCATCAAGGCAGTCAGTCAGGCTCACAGTGGGGACACTAACAACAACCAGATACTTGCTCAGCTGAAGTAACGAACCAGGCGATATGGTGCTGTCATGGCGAACAACCTGGGCTATCAGACGTGGCGTGGGCGATGAGTTAGCTGGAGCCCATCCTGAGACGTACACTCGATTGTAAGAGGTGGTAGACTTCCAAGCTGTTCACACCGGCTCTCGCCCTAGTCCGGATCACTGGACTCGTCCCCAGATCGCCACTCTGCTCTCAACAAGATAGAACCTGTGGAGGATAACACTCAGTGAGAGCACCATGAATCAGACTTACCCACAGCAGATACACTTAAGTCCCCCTACTCAGACGTGTGGACCCTTCCCATAAGGGCCGCACTCCTTTCACTGGCTGCTCAAATGGTCGAGGACAGACTGTACCTAGAACCAAAGTGGCAGCTGTCCACCTCACATCCTCTTCTCAGACGAACGTAGGACTGGGCCAAGGTTGGTGTCTGAGATATGGGTCTCTGCTGAAACATAGCTAGACAACACATGTGGTTAGTGAGGTTAGTTGTACTTATAGATAGAAGGGCCCTGAAGGAGGGCCGATGGCAGTACTTCCTCCACCCCCTTCCTGTTATCCGCCAACGCTGATGTCGTACCATGCCGTAGGCACAATCCAGTAACTCCAAATAAATATACAGGGTGATCCCCCTGTAGCAGAAATCCACACCCAGTTCCCCTCCCTGGTCCCAGGTCGGGGCATTTAGAACGGTGTCATGTTCAATATGAACAATTCTTCGCAATGGTCCCTTCTCCCTCTAGTCAACCTCTCAGGAATCCACTATAGTATTAAGCTGGCATTCCATCGAGGGAACTAATTAAAAGACAGATGTGAGGAAAGCCAAGAAGAAAGCCAGTGGTTCGCCCCACCATGTGATCCGAAGCTCGACTTCCCGGTACGACCTTGAAACGACCTTCGGAGGTTTCCGGCCGACCGGTTGCATTCGATTCGTTGCACTACGCCCGAGTTAATCGATATATCACTCGATATATCCGAAGCGACTCCTTATCCACTTCCGGTAGCGCTGCGGGTAATGGTTCGGCCACGCTGGCCACGCCGGACGCTCGAGGTTACAAAGTATGGCCAGTGTGAACTCAAATTACAGGTCTCGCTTCCCTGACCCGATTTTCCAATCTACAGGTTCTGTCATAGCCTCTCCTGCTACCCACAAAATAGCGTAGCAATACTATGATGGTAACCCGCGTTTGCCCCAGGCGTAATTTACGTCAGAAAACACAACCGTACCAATGTCCACACGTGACCTCCTTTTCTCGCGCCGGCAGTACACGCGTTAGCGAATCTCATAGTCGATCACAGACAACCGCACTAGTTAAGGAAAAAGGTTGTACACATACTAACACAAACAGCACGACAGTGGATAAGAAGCGTTGTCACTGCAACTGGACATTATGTCGAAGTCTTTAAACCTCATTAAGACACGGGCGGTCCCGCTCTCTCTCTCTCATCTCTCGATCTCTCTCTCATCTCTCTCTCTCCTCTCTCTCTTCTCTCTCTCGATCTCTCGTCTCTCTCTCTCTCTCTCTCATCTCTCTCTCTCTCTCTCTCTCTCTCTCTCTCGTAGCACTGGCCAAAAATGTCGACTGCCTGCCAGCAACCTTCGTCTCCAACTGATCATTTGTTCCGGAACAATCGGGACATGCGCAGTCTGTCTTGCCCGAAAACCTGTTCCGCCACCCACCTACTGAAATATTCTGAAAGGGCGAGCAACGACTCTGGTCGGGTTTAGTCAAATTTCTGGTTAATTCCCTTTCACCGGCAAATTTTCGTCACCCGACTGCCCGATGTCTCAATGGACATTTCCTCAAGCAGAAACATCACGAGGCGAACCCACTGAGTTCTGCGACAATCATTTCCTGTCAGCTGATCTGCAGAGATGGTGACACAGTTTGCGATTGTTGGTACTCTATGATTCAGCCTCCAGCACCTCAGCTAAGTCATGTCTGTGTAGTTGAGTAATGTAGTTGCACCGGTGTTTTCCGCATCTGTTCGTGTTCTGGCGAAAGCTTTCTAGTACACCATCTATTCTGTCACTTATTGTGTTTTTGTAAAGGTGACTAATTGCATTTTCCATTATTTGTTGATATACTCATTAGATTCATTGCAGTTCAACTTATTTAATTGAGAATCCTTGTTGTGTAAACCCAACTTCTCATGTCCCGAGCGATTGCTACTCTGGGAACTTGTATCGCGCATGTATTTTGTATGGGGCATCAAAAGCGTGCAATGGGGTGAGTTGAAACTCTGTAAAGCAAGCGACGGGCCACAGGTAGTAATTATTGGTCTGGATCTCGATGTGTCCACAACTCTTGTCTCTAACCGGACAGTTTTCGGAAAGACAAATTCTAAAATGTTCTTTATTATACTTTATATATTTACAATTTAAAAAAAAAAAATTAAATGTTTAAAAAAAAAAAAAAAAAAAGCAACGTAAAGAGTACCTTTACACGCCAAAGGGCATATTTAAAAACTTTAAATTAAAAAAGTTATTTGCGTATCCTTTACAGGGCGCAGTAGTTAACTCCAGCATTTTCCAAAGCTGTTTGTCATTCCTGGGCAAGGTTCAGTAGTTTGACACTGCTTTGTGAACGACCGGCACTCATATCATTGTATGTAAATCAACGCAAGGTTCCCTGTTGGCAAATAGCCGGCAGGTATGTTTCGAACGCGGTGTGCCTTTTGAGGCTGTTTCGACTTAGGAGCTCAGGTTATTACAAACAAAAATACACACATCGACCTCTCGAGGGGGTTTCGAACACATGGCCGCCATGTCGCCTGGCAAATGTGGTAGCCACTGCGCTACCACAGACCCCCTTCTCTATAAAACACAATTGTAAACATCCGGTTGGTCAGTATTACACCTATCCAATACAACTTTGGCCTGGTAAGGATCTTGTTTAATCTAACCAGCAAGATTTGCTCCGACGACACACTAAACCTAGCCAGTTTAATTATATAACCTGCATAGTTGAATACCTCTTGAAAACAACAAATACAACGGTACCTTATTCAAGCCTGTAGGCCAATTATAAGCCGACATATTAATGTTTGTGTCTCAGCTTATCATTTAATATTGACAAAAAAGGGGAAAAAACGATTTTGACCCTTTCACAAAGTGTTACCTACCTACACACTCACACAACCACAACTGTTGGTTACACTCATGCCAAGAGAGATTAACACAGCCGCTGTCTAACTCAAGGAGAGATAACTACTACCAGTTTGTATATATATATATATATATATATATATATATATATATATATATATATATATATATATATATATATATATATATATATATATATATATATATATATATATCCACGTCATGCTGTGATGACGTCAGACCGCGCGCGCTACTGCACGCGCGGTTGTCAACGCGAGGTCGCGAGGCGGAGATCTATTTTAATCAGAGAATTCGCCTTACAAAGTTATTCAAAAATAAACGACCCAATAAAAAATGCAACGGGTTGTTTGATTGCAAACATGCACTTCATTATCATTTCGTCGCTGTGAATAATCCATAAGAATATTAAATTATCATCGCTTGATTATGACACGGGAAAACCGCTATTTTCCCCGCCATTGAAATATCCCATTACAGCATCATAGCATGCGATCTTAATATTTCAGTTTTGGGATGTCCCCGCCGACTTAAATAGTCGAAAATTTCACAGTACGCATAAAAATGGATGCTCAATTGAATTATCATACTAAGATCAATTTGCAACGTCTATATAAAACGAAAATTTACGAGTCAACTTACGTCTTAAAAAGACAGTCTCTTTATCTCGGTAAGAAGAAAAATTTGAGAAGCCAAGATGTATAGATTGGTAGACAATGGAGGGAACTACAATACTCGGTAATCGTTTTCTGTTTTAATGCGATCTTGAAATAATCGCGGAATTTAACATCATGCTGGTGCTAACCTTCACCATATTGGAGACACAAAAACAAATAACGAAGGTCACCGGACAAAAAAAAACATTCCGGTAAAATTCGGCAAACCTAAACAGTAGTACCTAATGCTTAACCAGACTCTACAATCTAATGGATATCCAGCTGACTGCATCAAACCTCACTGCCAGCCACCCAAACTCATTTCACGGAATCTCGGTGCCCAAGCTTAAATTGTTTCTTCCGCTGACCTTTGGTGGCGACGACGTAATGAAACAAATACTCGATCGACTTAAAACAGCATAAGCCAAACATTCTTTGCTGCTGAACAATGATCAGATGTAAATCCACACCGATACCTACTCCATCTGTGAAAGAACCATTCTCTCCGTATGCCAAATCTATCGCATTTACATTGGCACCTTGCCGTCTTGACAGACGATAGTGTGTGCTCTAAAAAGGCATAATAACTTTTAACTATGGCGGTAGCGAGTGTGACTGATAAGGCCAATTTGCGCTGTAAATGTCCGTTCACAGTGGGTGCATGTGAACACGTGGTCATTTCCACCATCATGCACCATCTTACGTCTCAAACGCTTGGTGTGTGACTTTTCTGCAATAATTGTCTCCTTTGACTTTATTCCATTTCTGATATTTGCCCTCCATGCAACACGTTCAGCGGCGACTTGCTCCCAATGTGCATTATCAATGCCTGTATCAATCATGTCCCGCTTACACACATCTTTGTATCGTAGTAGAGGCCGACCCTGAGATCTCTTACCCATCTGTAATTCACCAAAAAAGATATCCTTTGGTATTCTACCATCATCCATCCTCCTAAGATGTCCTATCCATCTAAGTCTACGAAGACTGAGCATGGAATAAACTGTCACACAACCTGATCTTTCCAATACTTCAGTATTTGTGATTTTGTCTTGCCACTTAATACCAAGAATTCTTCGCAGACACCGCATATGAAAGCTGTTTAAATTGTTCTCTTGGTGTGAGTAAGTTGTCCAGGTTTCACTGCCATAGAGAAGAGTACTAAGGACACAGGCTTGATAGACAAGGACTTTTGTTTTGGCAGTAAGCTTCCTGTTCTCCCAGACTCTTTTTCTTAACCTGTTCATTGTTGTTGCTGCCTTACCAATCCGGATGTTGATTTCCTGATCTAGGGATAATTTGCTATTTACCACTGATCCTAGATATGTAAATGGTCTACTATCTCTAGTTCGGCGTCGTCAATAAAGATTGATGGTACCCCATGTGCACCTTGTGACATAATCTGTGTCTTCTTTTTGCTAATTGTTAAACCAAACTTCAGAACAAGCATTGGAGAATGCAGATAGTAGACATTGCAATTCTTCCTCAGAGTGGGTCGTAACTGCAGCATCATCTGCAAAAAGCAACTCTCTGATCAGTACCCTCCTAATTTTGGTCTTAGCCTTCAATCTCTGAGCATTGTAGAGGCCGCCATCTGAGCGTGAGTGAATGTATATACCACCATCCTGATCACGAAATGCATATTTCAGTAGAAGTGAAAAGTATATTCCAAAGAGGGTGGGAGCTAGTACACAACCTTGCTTAACTCCACTCTTGATTTCAAATTCTTCAGAAGTTGCACCATCAAACTTGATTATACCCTTCATGCCTGTGTGGAACGATTCCACAATGGACAGAAGAGTTGGTGGGCAGCCAATCTTCTTTAGTGCCTTGAACAGACCCTCACGACTGACCAAATCAAATGCCTTTGTGAGGTCGATGAAGGCAATAAACAGTGGGTTGATTCTGTTCACGGCATTTTTCTTGCATTTGTCGCAATGAGAATATCATATCAGTGGTAGACCGGTTCTGTCGAAAGCCACACTGTGATTCGGGGTAGACTTGATCTCCTAGGACTTGAAGTCTGCGCAGAACAATTCTGGCAAATACTTTTCCAACAATACACAGAAGTGAGATACCCCTATAGTTGTTACAGTCGCTCCGATCACCCTTGTTCTTGTACAGCGTTATGATGTTTGAATCTTTGAAATCCTGTGGGACTTGTCCTTCACGCCAGCATAGCTCTATTAGCTGGTGGATCTGTAGAGTGAGTGTGTCTTGCCCACTCCTGATAACCTCTATTGGAATCCCATCCTTACCTGGAGCCTTGCCAGATGCAAGTTCATTTATAGCACACTTAACTTCTGTTATGGTGGGAAGTGTGTCCAGGTGGTCAAGAGTTGGTAGAGCCTCTATGGCGTTAAGGGCATCATCCGCTAGTTTGGTCTCACTTGAGTAAAGCTCCAAATAGTGCTCTACCCATCTGTCCATCTGCTGTTTCTTATCAGTGATGACTTCTCCAGTCAAGGTTTTCAGCGGTGCACTTCTTTTGATCACTGGACCACAGGCTTTCTTTATTCCTTCATACATGC
The DNA here is from genome assembly GCA_014155875.1 of Cepaea nemoralis. Classification (NCBI taxonomy): domain Eukaryota; kingdom Metazoa; phylum Mollusca; class Gastropoda; order Stylommatophora; family Helicidae; genus Cepaea; species Cepaea nemoralis. Next base: position 659,463 of record JACEFZ010015095.1, read on the forward strand.
TTCTTATGTCTCCCTTATCACTTGCGATTTGATAGTTATGTCAGGTCTTAGTCAGATATGACTGAGCTACCGTATAACAGTAGACGGTACTACCTGGTTTCTGTTAGCGCTGAACGTTGGGCGGCGCTTACCAAACCCGACACCCCACATTGTGCCAACGGCTTCGGGCGGAAGAGCGCAATTGGGAGGGTACAAGCCTTACCCTGGTGCGAGGAAAGCAAGCTAAAGACAAAATGTCATGGCAGGGCAGACCAGGCCCTAAGCCTTGGTTGGCGACTGGTCTAGGATCGAAGCTCCGACAGGCGGACAGTTAGAGCATTGCTTTGCTGATCCGGCAGCTTCTGCAGCTTGTCTTGTTCCAGATGTAGGGGTGTTACCTTTCCTCTGGAGTAAACTAGGCAGGCCGAGAGAGGGATCATGCTGCATGGGCAACACATGATCTCTATATTTTAGCCCAGGCTTTGTGCTATGGAGAGGCAATAACTCCATCCCTGGTCTTAACTGGTCTCGGAATCAAAGCGAGAGGCAACTGTTACGGGTTATAAGTCCTTGTCAGTTGGCGTAGACATGGGGCGCCACGCGTTGCCTCTGACGGTGGGAGACACCTATAGGTGTCACTGATCAGCTACCGCCCGCCTCAAGCTGGGCAGCCCCCAGCCAATTGGGTGCTGATCCGCCACAGCCTGCCTGCTTCAATGGGTGCTTGGGGCTAGGACAAAATCTGAATCGCAGGCTGTAAAACCAATGCACCAGGTACAAACAAAAATAAAAATAGAAACCTCAAGCTACGGCTTGCAACCTGGAACGTGAGAACCATGTGTCCAGGATTTTCCACTGACTTGACCAATATTGACGATGTGAGAAAAACGGCTGTGATTGATGCCGAACTCAATCGTCTTAACATTGATATTGCTGGCCTGCAGGAGACTCGCCTCGCTGAGGAAGGGTCACTCAGGGAAAACAACTACACCTTTTTCTGGAAGGGTAGAGGGCAGGCAGAAAAAAGGCAACACGGTGTGGGCTTTGCAGTGAAGAATTCGCTACTGGGAATGATTGAAATTCCAGCAGGAGGAAATGAAAGACTATTATCCCTGCGCTTGGCAACCTCTTGTGGGTTTGCCACCATTATTACTGCATATGCACCGACACTCGATTCCTCTGATGATGTGAAGGATTTGTTCTATGAGGAGTTAGACTCCGTGATCAAGGCAGTTCCAAAATCTGACTACATTTATATGCTCGGTGATTTCAATGCTCGTGTGGGCAAGGACTCGAGTTCATGGCCAGTGTCCCTTGGAAAATACAACATCGGTCGCATGAATGAAAATGGGCAAAGGCTGCTGGAGCATTGCACCAGTAATGACCTATGTATTACAAACTCTTTTTTTAAAACAAAAGAGATGCATAAGGTCACATGGAAACATCCAAGATCCGGCCATTGGCACCAGCTGGACTTCATCATCACACGGAGACAACATCTGAACCATATATCATTGACTCGTAGTACCACAGTGCTGACTGTGATACAGATCATTCTTTGGTTGTTGCAAGAGTTAGACTGAGACCAAAGAGAATCTACACAGCTAAACACAAATCTAGCCCCAGGATTAATATTATTAACACTCATGATCCTGAAAAGTGCTTTCAGTTTCAACAGCAACTTGAAGACGCTTTCACTGATACACCAGAAAATTGTACAGTAAATGAAAAGTGGGGTCAAATTAAGGAAACTCTTTATAAAACTGCCGTAGGGGTTTACGGCACTGTGGATCATAAGAGGCAGGACTGGTTTGCGGCCAACAGCGAGACTCTGCAGCCCTGATTGATAAGAAGAAGAAAGCTCTCTTAAGAAACAAGGAAAGACCAACGCGTAACACTCTGAGTGAGCTAAGGCAAGCTAGGAAGGATGTGCAAAAGGCTGCCAGGCAGTGTGCAAATGTTTATTGGATCAAGTTATGTGAGTTATGTATCAAGTATCAAGTTATGTAAGCTATCGCATTTATCAACGTATTAAAATATATAGGCCACAAAAGGGTCATCTGGTGGAAGGTTTGACAATGAGGTAAAGAAATTCGCCATATCCAATGAGTTTCAGTTGACAGGGAGATAAGTATAACTTTAGTCCCATGGCGGATACTGTTGTTAGAGTGTGAAGTGTTGGGTTTCACATATTTGGGTTGTGACAAGTGAGGTGGGGTGACTACTTCCCTTGTTTCCAGACAATTCTCAGGACATTCTGAAATTTGTCAGGTCACCATTGTCATTAGGTTGAGTCAACCCGTCAGGCGCACTGGTCAAACAAAAACTCCACCCTCTAGTGAGGATTGAACACAGATCACTGGGTGGCAGGCAGGCATTTTAACAGGTTTTGTACAAAAAAAAATAGGTTTAACCAAACACAAAGTGGGTTTTAATCAATCAACAAGCAGGTTTAACCAATCAACAAGTAAGTTTAACTAAACAAAAAGTAGGTTTGGACCAAATAGAAAAGCAAGGTGGAGAATGGGATGTAGAAGATGTCACAATCTGACTTGAAAGTGGTTAATATGGTAGCAGACATGGGAAGATTGGATGAGACGATTTATCATCCCATGGCACAGAATCAGATGTCTCATTACGTAGTTTCACATCTAAGGGGAAACCCTGGGAGACAGCCAGAGATAGACGACTTGGTGTGGGTTGTTGAATGGAATGGTGGGAACTGGGGGAAAAAGGACAGCAGAATGAGAATCTGAATATCCTTGCCGTTAAGATTTATATCTGTTTGGCTATTAATTAATCTAAGCACAGAAGCCGCAAACAATATGTTGCACGATTTTTTTCCTGGCATATTACACTTTTAACTGACTGCTTATGTTTGATTCTGTGAAAAAACCCCTAGTGTAGTCTATCAAGCGTGTCTCTATGTATGATAAACTTTCTGGCTCTGCATCCCCTGCAGATGGCCAGCCCATGGATCATGCCGATGTTATTAACGTCCTTAGAGAGATGTCGACAGGGGAGGTTTTTGACACTAGTGAATCCACCACATATTTGTCCAGAATGAGAGACTCGGGAGTGAGAATTAGCAAGACCAGACATGAGTGGCATATCGGGAGAATGATAGATCTCGTCAACCAACAAAGAACCAACGCGGGGGTGCTGATGCATATGTTGGGGCTGGGGGTGGGCATCTATATACTTGTCCGGAGTGCAAGGATGATACCCCCAACAGATAACAGATATGTTCTTTTGCACCACTACAGATTTCTCTGTTAACATCCTCTTCAAAAATTTATGTCACTTGCCTTACAATTCTGTTTGAATCAAAACATGTTCACTGACTTGTTGACTGGTTTTACATTTAGTTCTTTCTAGTATAATCTTCAGCAGCATAAAATAAAATGGCTACAAAACATTTTGCTCTACACTCTAATGTAGATTTGGACATACATTGCAAGTATATCTATTCCTCCATGATTATCTTCAGCATTCTCTTAATATTTCTTCTTAAGTTCTCAATACATTTCTCTAACACGCAGTCAAACACTTTATTATCTCCTGAAAGGATAAATTATTCTTCAAACACTTCATTGGTGCATGTTTATTTTATTTCTTTTTCTGATTCATGTTTTTAAAAGGTACAAATGTCATTAAAAAGACACAACCTACTACCAACAGTGTCATTAAAAGAAACAATAATTATAATATGTACGAAATAAACCCATAATAATTTACAACAATTACACAATTATTTTACAAAAATTATTGCACAATATCTGTAAACAAAAAGTAAAAAATAACTGGAAGATGTTATTTAAAATAGCAAATATAGAGCAGAATAATGACGGTGTGTATGCAGAATAACAACATAAGCAGTATAATGACCTTATGTATATGGGTAAAAAGAAATACCAAAGTAACCGGAGATTCAAAAACAACAAAATGTGAAATAAATATCAAAACTATACAATAATAATATAATTTGTTCTTAACACAGCTTTTTGAGTTGAGTCAAGAACCGGCATCACATTACTCAAGACATTTCCATACGTGCTCCGTCCTCATCTGCAACAGCCAGTGAAGAGTCCCAATACTATTGGTACACTAGCAGTCTCAGTCTGGTTTTGTTTCCGTTTGGAGTTTCCTAGAAATTTTGAGCATCGGCCAGAACCTCATGTCACTCTCTGCAGCACCATCCTCTCCATGCCTCGGAGTTTTGTGTGCCGGCCAGATCCTCATGTCACTCTCTGCAGCAACATTCTCTCCATGCCTCGGAGTTTTGTGTGCCGGCCAGAGCCTCAGGTCACTCTCTGCAGCAACATTCTCTCCATGCCTCGGAGTTTTGTGTGCCGGCCAGATCCTCATGTCACTCTCTGCAGCAACATTCTCTCCATGCCTCGGAGTTTTGTGTGCCGGCCAGAGCCTCAGGTCACTCTCTGCAGCAACATTCTCTCCATGCCTCGGAGCTTTGTGTGCCGGCCAGATCCTTAGGTCACTCTCAATGCCCTGATGATCTGTCTGTTCTTCTGCACTATACACACGGTGTTTTAGAACCCCGACAACATCTGTCTTATCATATCCCACCAAGTGGTGCACACCCAGCCAGTCTATCAGCCTGCTCACTTCCCACCACTCCAGCAGACAACACATTTCAATCCACTAATTCAAACAAAACAATTGATGTTCTTCCTGTAGTTCATGCCATTGTGGTGTTGTTGATCATTTCTGTCCACAGCCTTCTGTCTCATGTATTCCCCAATCATTTCTGTCCACAGCCTTCTGTCTCATTTACTCCCAATCATTTCTGATACTGATGTTTCTCCATGCCATGATGGAAGACTGTCCAAAATTTTCTCTCTTGGCCTTTCCCCTTTCTCTATTCCCGTCCTACTTTCCTATTGTCACCCTGTACTCCAGTTTTCCCTCTTGTCATGCCTAAAGTAATTAGATTCTCTTCTTCTGATGCCCAAAACATAATGATGATAATACAATATTATGTGATGAATATAAACTAATGTGATAATGCAATGTGAGAAATGAATACCGTTGTCAAAAACTATATTATGTAATGAATGTAAACCATGATTGATTGATGTTCCATTTAAGGAAGTTCGTGTTAAACATCACACAAAGCCCCCGTGGATCACACAGGAGGTAGTTGAACTTATGAGAGATCGCGACAGGGCTCATAAAAATAGAGATCTAACTATGTACCGTAGTCTGAGAAACAAAGTTCAATATGTTATTCGGAAGGAAAAGAAAAACTATTTTAAGAACATAGTAATAGATAAAACCAACACTAAAGATATATGGAAAGCAATTAATACCTTGACAAACAAACACAAATCATCACAATCATTACCATCAAATCAGGTTACATGTGATCAATTCAGTAGATACTTTCAGTCCGACATAAACCAACTGAAGGCTGCAATACCAGATGCGCCTCATGACATATCTTTATTATCATCATTCTGTGAGAACAAATGCTATGGACAAATTTCCTCCAAACATACCGCTAATGACGACAACTGAAGTATTTACTCATCTCCGTAATCTAAAAAACAATAACTCATCAGGACTAGATGGAATTAGTAGTCGGATCCTTCGCCATGCTGCACCGGCGATCTGCGAGTCACTAACTTTTATATATAATCAATGTCTAACCAGAGGTCACTTCCCATCAGCCTTTAAAATCGCTAAAGTGTATCCTCATTTAAAAGCTGGTCCTCTAGACGATCGTCTCATGAGTAATTATAGACCAATTTCCATATTATCCTCATTATCCAAACCGCTAGAAAAGCACATCCACAAAACAACACTAGATCACTTAGTTCGCCATGAACTGATAGTTGACAGTCAGTCAGGATTTCGGCCAAAATATTCTTGGCCATACGGCAACTAACAACATGATAGAAAACTGAGCATCAAAATTATTAACACAAATACTCTAATGTGACGCGAGTTGTTTAAGACCTTTAAGGAAAGAATGCGATATGATAGAGCATACTATTCTAATTAAAAAACTAAAAACAATGAAGTAAGTTTTAATATAGTGACATTAATAAAATCATTCTTATTAGACAGAAAGCAAGTAGTATCACACAATAAAGTTTTATCTCAAGCCATTACCATTAATATTGAGTACCTCAGGGGTCTATTCTTGGCCCTCTATATTTTGCCATTTATATAAATGATCTTCCATTAAATCTGTCGTCGTCCTGCGATCTATTTGCTGATGACTGCACAGTAGTATACAAACGCTGTTGATCGTAATGTGCTAGAATTATCCTTGCAACAGGAAATAAATAGTGTAGTTAACTGGAGTCATGCAAACCGCATGCAAATTAACATTACTAAAACAAAGTCTATGTTAATAGGAACCAGGCAAAGACTTCACACTCTAAACTCGCAGAGAACTCTTCAGCTGCACATTGGCAGCACGCCTGTAGAAAGTGTCACCGAGCACAAGGACACTGGGTGTTATCATAGATCAAAATCTAACTTTTAACTCACATGTTCATGCTCTAGTTAAACAAATAGCCAAAAAAGTATACCAACTTGCCAAAATTAAAAATTTCCTTGACGAAAACACAAGAAAGATATTCTATACTTCTCATATACAAACACATATTGATTACTGCTCCACAGTCTGGGATGGATGCTCCAAATCAATAACAAAACGCCTATATTCACTCCAGAAAAGGGCAGTGCGTTTAATTAATGGTGAAAAGCTTACCGACAATTCTAACCTATATAAACGTCTCCGGTTACTGCCACTCCACAAGCGCCTGCTTTTTAATAAGACCAAACTAATTCACAAAATCCTATTTCAAAATGCTCCAAGCTACCTTTGGCCATTGTTTAAATATAACGCTAGACATAGCGAACGACTAAATATACTTCATGTCCCTAAACCTAGGATAGACTTATATAAAACAAGCTTAGCATACTCTGCCGCTCAGTTGTGGAAACAATCTTCCACAAGAAATCAAAGACACCACCAATCATGATACATACATTCGCAACCTGTTTGAACACTACCTTAGTACAGACTACATGCCCCATAACAAATAACACAAAAAAGACAATAATGGTAACTTATCTCAAACGACAACTAGCCAAAAAACATTCCCTTATGTATGGCACGTTACACACCCTCCTTAGGTATTTATAATGCCCATGTTAAACACTGCCTCAGTGAGTCATTTGTTATTGATTATTTTTCATGCGTTTTAATGTTCTTTTGTTGTCAAAAGTTGCTTCATAAGTGATGTTGAATGAAAGAATGTATGAGAGGAAATAGAGAAGAAGGGCAGAATGTCAGACGGCTGCGTGCCCGAATTCTTAACCCTTTGAAAATAAAGACTTATTATTATTATTATTATTAGGAACCGACATCACAGCATTCGAGGCATTCCCATATGCGCTCCGTCCCCATCCTCAGCAGCCAGCGAAGAGTTCCAACACCAATAGTTCCAGTACCAATCTGAATGTATGTCCGTCTCGCCTTTCTTCTGGGCGTCGAGCGTCGGCCGGACCCCCTCGTCACCCCTTTGCTGCATCATTTTTGCCAGACTATGGTGATCCATTTGCTCCTCTGAGGTGTACACGTGCTCCCACAAAGCCGCAACCAGTCTCCCTTTGTCATCATCAATATTTCACCAAGTTTGCCGAGCCAGCCAATCTGTCTGCCTATTCTTTCCCCCAGCACACCGGAAAACCCCCGGAGAAAAAATCCAGGAGATGCTTGCCACCCGTAACTTCCGAAGTGAAGCAAGCCACTCGGCACGAAGCCTGCCTGTATATAAACCCTGACAATCAATATAATATGATGTTTTTAAATCAACAAGCCAAACATGTCAGCAAAACCAACCAGCAGGATAAAAATATAGCAAATATAAACCAGCATTGTAAATATGAAAGAAGTTAATGTTTCTTATAAATTACTAAACACAAAAATTTTGTATAATTTTTCCCGGGAATCAAACATGTATAAAAATGGTGTGAGTTGGGAGTGAAGCTTTGGACTGTTCTCTGCACCAGCGGACAATATCAGGAATTTCCATTGAAACATAGAATATTTCCCTTTTGTGGGACTGCCCCGATTAGGACAAACACAGAACAGTTAGAAAACGAAATATTATTTTTTCAAACCTCTTTTTAGTGGTTGCACTATTGGAAATACTGTTCTTTATGTTTTAATCAGAATATGACAAGTTAATTTCTTTTTTATGACTTCTACTTCTTTTGTAACAATGTTTAATGCCGATATTTTATGCAAAATAGAAACAGTGACACGGCACAAAACATGGATGGATATTTTTTCACATTACAGAAAATAAATTATGACAAAAAAGATGGGCAAGAAACAACAAGAAAATTAAGAACACAATATTTACAACACTGGATTTTAAAAATCAAAAATTTTATAGGATCTTTTCCTATTATTTTCAATGCAGATCTTCTAAGTTGAAAAAAAAATGTTTTAAAGTGGTTTAAAAGCACAAGTCAATGAAAACATATATAAGACTGGGTGCAGAAATAAATTACAATTTTTTGAAACTTTCTAATTACTTATGTTTGGAGAAATTATAAACTTTCTACTCATTGCTATGCTAGGCAAAAGTGTAATTTTTTTAGTATTTCTGGGAAGTTTTTAAAAAAAATAAATTAAAATAAAAAAAAAAATTTTTTTAATTAAAAAATTAAATTAAAAAAACAACTCAACCCCGAGGGG
>JACEFZ010015096.1:0-27462 GCA_014155875.1 Cepaea nemoralis
ACAACAGGTACAGCGAACCGCCAGACATGGAGAGCCATGACTTCTGCCCTATGCGCCGCCTTAGGCTCAAGAGGAAAGACTAACTTACTAAATAATATGGGAAAATAATTTGGGGGGGGGGGGGGGGGAGGGAGTAACTCTATAATAGGATACATAATGCTGATAATGCTATAATGGAATATTGACAGGGAATATATGGGACTATAATAGACAGGGGATAAATTGGTGTCAAGCCTCTTGGTAGAGGGAACACACATACACACACGCACGCACGCACGCACGCACACACACACACACACACACACACACACACACACACATATATATATATATATATATATATATATATATATATATATATATATATATATATATATATATATATATGCCGGCTTCGTGGCTTAGAGGTTATGACTTTTCTCCGTAATCTCGTATACTCTCGTAGGTAAACGTGATGACGGTGAGAATCAGCAGTGGTTCGAATCGCATCGGTAACTTACGGGGTATGTGAGCCGCCCCGCTCAGAAAGCAATGGCAAACTACTGAGCGTAATCTATATATATATATATATATATACTATATATATATATATATATATATATATATATATATATATCCCTTACAGGACATTGCAGTCACCATCAACATTTTTCGTGAACACAGTTTAAACAGCTAGAGGCGAGTTGGAAGCATATCGCTTTTCGTTGAATTTTCACTATGTCATGAGCGCCGGCCGCTAAGAAAATAATGTTCATTTACTAAACGTAAAATGTCCTAGGCAATCAATCAATCAATAAAGTGCCGCCTCCACAATGAAAGTTGGCTGCGATGGATCTCCAAAAAATGTCTCCCGCCGGAAAGAAGGTACAGTCAGCGCGAGGCATTCACAAACAGCTTATAAGTGATGGGGTTGATTGCAATGCCCAGTGAAGGATAGGCAACTAACTGTTAACGTATGTAATGACAACAACCATTAATTGTATTAAATTGTACATACTTGTTGCTAACAATATCGGCGACCTTTGACCTTTGATCTGCATACGTGAGAAATTCCATGCTGGTTTCTGCAAAGGCCATCTTGAAATCGGTGACATCAGAAACAGCATCATCATGTGGCACATAGATGTTTAGACTCTGTTAGAGACATGGGAAATAAATGACCAGGCATTGATTAGCACTCGTTATAAAGAAGAGAAAAAAGTAGAAATAAGAGGACATGCTCGACAAGATAGAGTTTGAAATGTATCGACAGTATCATAAGCAAAATAGAATCACTAATGTGGAATCCATGGAAAGAATTACACTCATTCCAGTAAATCTAGAGGAGAGGAAAAACCCCTGTCGTTGTATAGACGAGCGGCTGTCCGAGCGGCTAGATTGCCGGGTTATCCTTTGGGAAACCCGGGTTCGAATCCTCGGTAAAGTGTGGATTTGTTTATGTCGGAGGTAAAAAGAAACCTGTACAGTTCGCGGCGACTGCACTAGCCAGGCGGACTTAATAACCCAGGCTCAAGACCCCTCTGTCTTCCATCGCAAGGTACCATAGCGGCATTTTGGCAAAGACTAAAGTGTAATATCTGCACGTGATCTTGCCAGGACCACCAGCAGAGGCGATTATCTGAATGACACACAGAGACGTGGGACCTGGTGGGGCGGCTCTGGTCCCCCCGGGGGGGGGGGGGGGGGGCGAGCTCTTATTAAAGAATTATAAGCTGTAGATGACAGTTGCATAGACATTCATTCAGTTAATCTGTTCATATTATACTTCTTTCAGTTTGAACTCAAGCGTAGTCCTTACATGCGCTACATCTTCTAGAGCACTGGATTCATGTTTGCGTGTGGATTAGCTTTCTCTGTTACCAGTATCCCTCGCCATCAGGCGAACCCACTCTGACTTCTGAGTTACTTGTAATTTACGTCCCCAAGTCACGGACGAGAAGTCAATATTTTACTTCAAGTGTCTGGTGTAGTGGTTGAACCCACTAACTCGTCATCAGCATACCGGATGTTTAAGAATGAGCGCTCTTATCCATTCTGTCACGCCTGCCTCTACTCAGTGTGTGTCAGATCCAGCTTCCCCTCCCCTCTGGACTCGCTTATATCTGTTTAGTTCTCCCCATCAGCTTCTGTAAACCCGTGTTAGTTCTTCTATTCTACGCAGACACCATGTAACCGATTCAGTGCCAAACAGAAAAAGTAGGTTTGGGCTAAATTTTGTACACAATCAAATAAACAAGTTTTATAATGCAAATGTCCTTTCCCTGAGCAGTACAACTGAGGAAGTTACACGAAGCAAATAACACGATGAGGCTAGTATGCGATATATCGTCCTTCTGTCCAAAATGGGAGGTCTATACAGACCGTTTATTCCGGAAACTGTCAACAGTCCTTCTGGGGTTGAGACATACACACATATACGAACCCACACACGCACACACACACATACACACACACACACGCGCGCGCGCACGCACGCACGCACGCACACCGAGTTACCTGCGTTTCATATTCTCTGAGGACAGCCCGAGGTCCATTTCTGGGCTGTTTCAAAAAGTCGAGACGCATGCGCAAGTGATTCTGAGACTTTCGCATACCTGTGAAATACGTTGCGTACAGGAGAAATAACACACGCATAGGAAAATATATATATGCATGATAAATATATTACGCGCCTAGAAATACATATATGAACGAGGAATACGTTGTAGACCTAATAAAATACAACACATACCTCAGAAATACTTCAAATACCAGAGAAATAAAACATATACAAAAGAAAAAATGTTGAAGCATGGCGTTTCTGAGAAACAGCGCCTATAGAAGAAATACTTTGTGTACATACGAAATACTTCGCATACGCGAGAAATACTTCGTATTACCCGAAAAATATTTCGTAAACTCGAAAAAAGTCGTTTAAAAGTCGACAGGTCAACTTCATTGCACCGGGTTTTCTATCCCATATGGCTCAGTCTCTTTCCGAAGCACGGAAAGCATCGCACAAAGCACGAATTTCACTAGCTCCAGCGACGACCCCCAGGAGTCTCCGAAAACATGCACTCGTGAACCGAAGGACGCGGCCCGGAATCGAACCATACAACGCTTCGGAGCCCGAGTCAGACGGCTTGACCTACTTTGCCACGGAGACTCCCTCGTAGACCCGAGAAATACTTCACATACCCGAGAAATACTTCGTATACCCGAGAAATAAAATAAATACAAAAGAAAAGCGTAGGGTATCTAGAAAGAATTCGGCGCGTATACAAGAAATACTTAGCATAAATGAGAAATACATCAATACGAAAGGAAAACTTAAATAAAAGACATCATTCCAAGACTTATAGACCAATCGGACGGTTGATGGGCAATAAGACAAATTACTGGGGTGTCCTCGAGTTCCTTCAGATATCACGACAAATCAATTAATAGGCATTGATTAGCACTCACATAAGTAAAGGGGACAAAAAGAGTTCAGGTGACCCACTAGACGACATAGGAGACTGAATGTTGTGGGCACACCGGGTTGTGAACTAGTTGCTAAAAGTAGCGATGCAGCCTCGATGTCATCTGATGAGAATGAAACCTGATCGACTACTGGGTTAACAAGTTTAGGAGACAGGAACATCGACTTCATTGCACCGAGTTTTAACCCGTATGACTCGGTCTCTTTCCGCAGGGCGCTCAAAGAACAAACTCCGTAGCTCCAGCGACGACTCCTAAAGGTTTCCGAGAAAATTGTACTTGCGAATGGAATGACGCAGTGTGGAATCGAACCCACACCCTTCGACGTGCGAGGCAGGCAGCTTAACCTCTTTGCCGCGGATACGCCGTATATAATCTTGCTCTAATCCACGTAATTCTCTATAATCTTGCTCTAATCCACATAATTCTCTATATAATCTTGCTCTAATCCACGTAATTCTCTATATAATCTTGCTCTAATCCACGTAATTCTCTATAATCTTGCTCTAATCCACATAATTCTCTATATAATCTTGCTCTAATCCACGTAATTCTCTATATAATCTTGCTCTAATCCACGTAATTCTCTATAATCTTGCTCTAATCCACATAATTCTCTATAATCTTGCTCTAATCCACATAATTCTCTATATACCCTTGCTCTAATCCACGCAATTCTCTATGCAGTCTTGCTCTATTCCACGCAATGCTCTATATAATTTTGCTCTAATACAAGTAATTCTCTATATAATCTTGCTCTACTCCACGCAATTCTCTATATAATCTTGCTGCAATCCACGTAATTCTCTGTATAATCTTGCAATAATCCACGCATTGCTTTATATAATCGTGCAATAATCCACGCAATGCTCGATATAATCTTGCAATAATCCACGCTATTCTCTATATAATTTTGCTCTAATCCACATAATTCTCTATATAATCTTGCTCTAATCCACGCAATACTCTATGCAATCTTGCTTTATTCCACTCAATGCTCTATATAATCTTGCTCTACTCCACGCAATTCTCTATATAATCTTGCTGCAATCCACGTAATTATCTGTATAATCTTGCAATAATCCACGCATTGCTTAATATAATCGTGCAATAATCCACGCAATGCTCGATATAATCTTGCAATAATCCACGCAATTCTCTATATAATCTTGCTCTAATCCACGCAATTCTCTATATAATTTTGCTCTAATCCACATAATTCTCTATATAATCTTGCTCTAATACACGTAATTCTCGATGTAATCTTGCTCTAATCCACGCAGTTCTCTATATAATCTTGTTCTAATCCACGCAATTCTCTATATAATCTTGCTCTTATCCACGCAATTCTCTATATAATCTTGCTCTTATCCACGCAATTCTCTATATAATCTTGCTCTTATCCACGCAGTTCTCTATATAATCTTGCTCTAATCCACGCAATTCTCTATATAATCTTGCTCTTATCCACGCAATTCTCTATATAATCTTGCTCTTATCCACGCAATTCTCTATATAATCTTGCTCTTATCCACGTAATTCTCTATATGATCTTGCTCTAATCCACGCAGTTCTCTATATAATCTTGCTCTTATCCACGCAGTTCTCTATATAATCTTGCTGCAATCCACGTAATTCTCTATATTATCTTGCTGCAATCCACGTCATTCTGTATATTATCTTGCTGCAATCCACGCAAAATTATCTATATTATCTTGCTGTATTCCACGTAATTCTCTATATAATCCTGCAATAATCCACGAAATTCTCCACATAATCTTACAATAATTCACGCAATGGTCTATATAATCTTGCAATAATCCACTCAATTCTCTATATAATCTTCCATATTGTCCACGAAAGTTTGTCCAAATAGTGCGGCTATTTCATGACGGCATGCAGGCAAGAGTACAGGAAAATGGTGAGCTGTCTGAACCCTTTCCTGTCACCAATGGAGTGAAGCAAGGATGTGTCCTGGCACCAACACTGTTCAGCCTCATGTTTTCAGCCATGTTGATGAATGCCTTCGAGAACGACGACATTGGAATAGACATCAACTACCGTATGGATGGAAAGTTATTTAATCTCAGAAGGCTGAAAGCTAAAACCAAAATTGACAGTGGCACAGTCAGAGAGCTCCTGTTTGCTGATGATTGCGCTCTATACGCCAACTCAGAGGCGGACATGCAACATAATGTTTCAGCTTTCTTACATGCCTGTGCCAACTTTGGGCTCAATATCAACTTGGAGAAGACTGTAGTTATGTACCAGCCAGCTCCAGGGAATAATCACACTGTGCCGAATATCAAAGTGAATGATCATAGACTAAGTGTTGTGGACAAATTTACCTATCTTGGCAGCACCGTGTCACAAGCTGCCACAATCGATGACGAAGTGAATGCAAGAATCTCCAAGGCCAGTGCAGCCTTTGGCAGACTGTACAAGAATGTATGGGACAGAACTGGAATAAGCCTGCAAACAAAGCTAAAAGTCTACAAAGCAGTTGTATTATCCACACTGTTGTGAAACCTGGACTGTTTATCAGCGACACGCTAGGAAATTAAACCACTTCCACACAGTCTGCCTAAGGAAGCTACTGAAGATTAAATGGCAAGACAAGATTCCAGACACTGAAGTCCTAGAAAGAGCATCCATACCCAGTATCCACACTCTACTGATGAAGAATCAGATTCGCTGGGCTGGTCACTTGACTCGCATGCCAGATCACAGGCTCCCTAAACGAATTTTTTACAGCGAACTGCGTTGTGGTAAACGCTCCCAAGGTGGCCAGAGGAAACGTTTTAAAGACACTCTGAAAATTTCACTGAATGCTTTTGGAATTCATCATGACACCTGGGAGGCTGCAGCCAGAGACCGAAATTCGTGGCGTGCATCATTGCGCAAAGGTGCAGTTATATGTGAGGCAACCAGGACTGCAAGAGCTGTGAAGAAAAGGCAGGACAGAAAAACCACTGCAGGAAATCCTCCTCCAGAGACGTCAAGCATTCTTTGTCCACATTGTCAAAGAACATTTCGAGCCAAAATAGGCCTTATCAGCCATCTTAGAACCCACGGCTCCACACCTTCAACCCCACTGGATGAAATGAATGGTCATCATCATTCTTGATGGACAAACAACATAAACATAACATAACATAATCTTCCAATAATCCACGCAATTCGCTATATAATATTGCAATAATCCACACAATTATCTATATAATCTTCAATAATCCACGCAATTCTCTATATAATCTTGCAATAATCTACGTAATTCGCTATATAATCTTGCAATAGTCTCCGTAATTCGCCATATAGTCTTGCAATAATCCACGTAATTCTCTATATAATCTTACTATACTCTCTATATAATCTTACTCTAACCTACGTAATTCTCTATATAATCTTGCAATAATTCACGTAATTCTCTATATAATCTTACTCTAACCTACGTAATTCTCTATATAATCTTGCAATAATCCACGTAGTTCTCTATATAATCTTACTCTAACCTACGTAATTCTCTATATAATCTTGCAATAATCCACGTAACTCTCTATATAATCTTACTCTAACCTACGTAATTCTCTATATAATCTTGCGATAATCCACGTAATTCTCTATATAATCTTACTATAACCTACGTAATTTTTTATATAATCTTGCAATAATCCACGTAACTCTCTATATAATCTTACTCTAACCTACGTAATTCTCTATATAATCTTGCGATAATCCACGTAATTCTCTATATAATCTTACTATAACCTACGTAACTCTCTATATAATCTTACTCTAACCTACGTAATTCTCTACATAATCTTGCAATAATCCACGCAATTCTCTATATAATCTTACTCTAACCTACGTAATTCTCTATATAATCTTGCAATAATCCACGTAACTCTCTATATAATCTTACTCTAACCTACGTAATTCTCTACATAATCTTGCAATAATCCACGGTAACTCTCTATATACTCTTACTCTAACCTACGTAATTCTCTATATAATCTTGCAATAATCCACGTAACTCTCTATATAATCTTACTCTAACCTACGTAATTCTCTATATAATCTTGCGATAATCCACGTAATTCTCTATATAATCTTACTATAACCTACGTAATTCTCTATATAATCTTGCAATAATCCACGTAACTCTCTATATAATCTTACTCTAACCTACGTAATTCTCTATATAATCTTGCAATAATCCACGTAACTCTCTATATAATCTTACTCTAACCTACGTAATTCTCTATATAATCTTGCAATAATCCACGTAACTCTCTATATAATCTTACTTTAACCTACGTAATTCTCTATATAATCTTGCGATAATCCACGTAATTCTCTATATAATCTTACTATAACCTACGTAATTTTTTATATAATCTTGCAATAATCCACGTAACTCTCTATATAATCTTACTCTAACCTACGTAATTCTCTATATAATCTTGCGATAATCCACGTAATTCTCTATATAATCTTACTATAACCTACGTAACTCTCTATATAATCTTACTCTAACCTACGTAATTCTCTACATAATCTTGCAATAATCCACGCAATTCTCTATATAATCTTACTCTAACCTACGTAATTCTCTATATAATCTTGCAATAATCCACGTAATTCTCTATATAATCTTACTATAACCTACGTAACTCTCTATATAATCTTACTCTAACCTACGTAATTCTCTACATAATCTTGCAATAATCCACGCAATTCTCTATATAATCTTACTCTAACCTACGTA
This sequence comes from Cepaea nemoralis, assembly GCA_014155875.1. Classification (NCBI taxonomy): domain Eukaryota; kingdom Metazoa; phylum Mollusca; class Gastropoda; order Stylommatophora; family Helicidae; genus Cepaea; species Cepaea nemoralis. Next base: position 8,228 of record JACEFZ010015096.1, read on the forward strand.
ATTCTCTATATAATCTTGCGATAATCCACGTAATTCTCTATATAATCTTACTATAACCTACGTAACTCTCTATATAATCTTACTCTAACCTACGTAATTCTCTACATAATCTTGCAATAATCCACGCAATTCTCTATATAATCTTACTCTAACCTACGTAATTCTCTATATAATCTTGCAATAATCCACGTAACTCTCTATATAATCTTACTCTAACCTACGTAATTCTCTACATAATCTTGCAATAATCCACGTAACTCTCTATATACTCTTACTCTAACCTACGTAATTCTCTATATAATCTTGCAATAATCCACGTAACTCTCTATATAATCTTACTCTAACCTACGTAATTCTCTATATAATCTTGCGATAATCCACGTAATTCTCTATATAATCTTACTATAACCTACGTAATTCTCTATATAATCTTGCAATAATCCACGTAACTCTCTATATAATCTTACTCTAACCTACGTAATTCTCTATATAATCTTGCGATAATCCACGTAATTCTCTATATAATCTTACTATAACCTACGTAACTCTCTATATAATCTTACTCTAACCTACGTAATTCTCTACATAATCTTGCAATAATCCACGTAATTCTCTATATAATCTTACTCTAACCTACGTAATTCTCTATATAATCTTGCAATACTCCACGTAACTCTCTATATAATATTACTCTAACCTACGTAATTCTCTATATAATCTTGTGATAATCCACGTAATTCTCTATATAATCTTACTATAACCTACGTAACTCTCTATATAATCTTACTCTAACCTACGTAATTCTCTACATAATCTTGCAATAATCCACGCAATTCTCTATATAATCTTACTCTAACCTACGTAATTCTCTATATAATCTTGCAATAATCCACGTAACTCTCTATATAATCTTACTCTAACCTACGTAATTCTCTACATAATCTTGCAATAATCCACGTAACTCTCTATATACTCTTACTCTAACCTACGTAATTCTCTATATAATCTTGCAATAATCCACGTAACTCTCTATATAATCTTACTCTAACCTACGTAATTCTCTATATAATCTTGCGATAATCCACGTAATTCTCTATATAATCCTTACTATAACCTACGTAATTCTCTATATAATCTTGCAATAATCCACGTAACTCTCTATATAATCTTACTCTAACCTACGTAATTCTCTATATAATCTTGCAATAATCCACGTAACTCTCTATATAATCTTACTCTAACCTAAGTAATTCTCTATATAATCTTGCAATAATCCACGTAACTCTCTATATAATCTTACTTTAACCTACGTAATTCTCTATATAATCTTGCGATAATCCACGTAATTCTCTATATAATCTTACTATAACCTACGTAATTTTTTATATAATCTTGCAATAATCCACGTAACTCTCTATATAATCTTACTCTAACCTACGTAATTCTCTATATAATCTTGCGATAATCCACGTAATTTCTCTATATAATCTTACTATAACCTACGTAACTCTCTATATAATCTTACTCTAACCTACGTAATTCTCTACATAATCTTGCAATAATCCACGCAATTCTCTATATAATCTTACTCTAACCTACGTAATTCTCTATATAATCTTGCAATAATCCACGTAACTCTCTATATAATCTTACTCTAACCTACGTAATCTCTACATAATCTTGCAATAATCCACGTAACTCTCTATATACTCTTACTCTAACCTACGTAATTCTCTATATAATCTTGCAATAATCCACGTAACTCTCTATATAATCTTACTCTAACCTACGTAATTCTCTATATAATCTTGCGATAATCCACGTAATTCTCTATATAATCTTACTATAACCTACGTAATTCTCTATATAATCTTGCAATAATCCACGTAACTCTCTATATAATCTTACTCTAACCTACGTAATTCTCTATATAATCTTGCGATAATCCACGTAATTCTCTATATAATCTTACTATAACCTACGTAACTCTCTATATAATCTTACTCTAACCTACGTAATTCTCTACATAATCTTGCAATAATCCACGCAATTCTCTATATAATCTTACTCTAACCTACGTAATTCTCTATATAATCTTGCAATACTCCACGTAACTCTCTATATAATATTACTCTAACCTACGTAATTCTCTATATAATCTTGTGATAATCCACGTAATTCTCTATATAATCTTACTATAACCTACGTAACTCTCTATATAATCTTACTCTAACCTACGTAATTCTCTACATAATCTTGCAATAATCCACGTAATTCTCTATATAATCTTACTCTAACCTACGTAATTCTCTATATAATCTTACTATAACCTACGTAACTCTCTATATAATCTTACTCTAACCTACGTAATTCTCTACATAATCTTGCAATAATCCACGTAATTCTCTATATAATCTTACTCTAACCTACGTAATTCTCTATATAATCTTGCAATAATCCACGTAACTCTCTATATAATCTTACTCTAACCTACGTAATTCTCTATATAATCTTGCAATAATCCACGTAACTCTCTATATAATCTTACTCTAACCTACGTAATTCTCTATATAATCTTGCGATAATCCACGTAATTCTCTATATAATCTTACTCTAACCTACGTAATTCTCTACATAATCTTGCAATAATCCACGTAACTCTCTATATACTCTTACTCTAACCTACGTAATTCTCTATATAATCTTGCAATAATCCACGTAACTCTATATAATCTTACTCTAACCTACGTAATTCTCTATATAATCTTGCGATAATCCACGTAATTCTCTATATAATCTTACTATAACCTACGTAATTCTCTATATAATCTTGCAATAATCCACGTAACTCTCTATATAATCTTACTCTAACCTACGTAATTCTCTATATAATCTTGCAATAATCCACGTAACTCTCTATATAATCTTACTCTAACCTACGTAATTCTCTACATAATCTTGCAATAATCCACGTAATTCTCTATATAATCTTACTCTAACCTACGTATTTCTCTATATAATCTTGCAATAATCCACGTTATTCTCTATATAATCGTGCTCGAATCCACGCAACTCTATTTCCCCGAAGCACACGTAGCCCGGCTTATACAGATGGACAACAACAACAATATTAGCCGCACCAACATCATCAGTATGTTATGTGACAGGGAGTGTTTGAGTGTCAACATAATCAATATGTCACGTGACAGGGAGGATCACAGATGCAACGCAGTAGCTGAGTCATTCCACCGTCCATACACGTAGTACACTACACAACACAACACACACACACATACACACACAAAATAAATTGAGTTGAGTTGAGTTGAGCTAAGAACCGACATCACTGCACTCAGGACATTCCCATAGGCACTCCGTCCCCTCGTTCAACAGCCAGCGAAGAGTCACACTGCTAATTGTTCCCACCGCTATCTGATTGAGAGTATTCCTGGTCTTCTCTCTCAGTTTTGAGATTCTTCCAGAACCCCTGCTGATTCCCCCGCAATCTCATTCTTTCCACATACGAGTTCTCAGTCTATTCCCCCACTTTCTCCACCTGATCCCACAGTTGCACGACCTACCTCTCCTTTGTCCTCGGATAATCTACCACCAAGAGGTGCATTCCCTGACATCCGATCAGCCTGTTCACACAACACCTCTCTCCCACTCCCGCATGACCACCAGGGTAGAAAATCCATACAATTCTCACAATCTGAGACCTCTTAAGCGAGGTGAGCCATTCCACACGAAACATTTCTTTTTCCACCTTACTTAGCAGACTCTGTGAGTCCGTAATGAATATAATGTGCGTTGCAGTGGTCTCCTCTAACCAACGAAAAGCCGCTGTTACTGTAGTAACAAAGAAATAAACAAGCACGCACCAGTATTGACTCAGTATTGCTTACATAGAATATGTGTAGACCACTATGATGATACTAACGACGCCAGCGACGATGATAAGGGCAGCCAGGGCCAGAAGGGCCGCCCAGGGTTCATCCGTCCACCAGATGTAGGATTTCAGCATCTTCTGGTGTTGTTGCTTCGACTGGAGGATCCTCTAGTTCTGGACGATGCTGCGGGTGTTCTACAGGTCGATCTAGTGTAGGTTTGTGGATTGTGACTGGGGAGACATGTGTACACAGAGATGGTGAATATTGTTACTGGAGAGACATGTGTAGAGAGAGATGGTGAATATTGTTACTGGAGAGACATGTGTAGAGAGAGATGGTGAATATTGTTACTGGAGAGACATGTGTACAGAGAGATGGTGAATATTGTTACTGGAGAGACATGTGTACATAGGGATGGTGAATATTGTTACTGGGGAGACATGTGTACAGAGGGATGGTGAATATTGTTACTGGGCAAACTTGTGTACAGAGGTATGGTGAATATTGTTACTGGAGAGACATGTGTACAGAGATATGATGAATATTGTTAATGGGGAGGCATGTGTACAGAGATATGGTGAATATTGTTACTGGAGAGACATGTGTACAGAGAGATGGTGAATATTGTTACTGGAGAGACATGTGTACAGAGAGATGATGAATATTGTTACTGGAGAGACATGTGTACAGAGAGATGATGAATATTGTTACTGGAGAGACATGTGTACAAAGGGATGGTGAATATTGTTACTGGCGAGAAATGTGTACAGAGATATTGTGAATATTGTTACTGGAGAGATATGTGTACAGAGATATGGTGAATATTGTTACTGGAGAGACATGTGTACAGAGATATGGTGAATATTGTTACTGGCGAGACATGTGTACACAGAGATGGTGAATATTGTTACTAGGGAGACATGTGTACAGAGATATTATGAATATTGTTACTGGAGAGACATGTGTACAGAGATATGGTGAATATTGTTACAGGCGAGACATGTGTACACAGAGATGGTGAATATTGTTACTGGAGAGACATGTGAACACAGAGATGGTGAATATTGTTACTGGAGAGACATGTGTACAGAGATATGGTGAATATTGTTACTGGTGAGACATGTGTACACAGAGATGGTGAATATTGTTACTGGAGAGACATGTGTACACATAGATGGTGAATATTGTTACTGGCGAGACATGTGTACAGAGAGATGGTGAATATTGTTACTGGAGAGACATGTGTACAGAAAGATGATGAATATTGTTACTGGAGAGACATGTGTACAGAGACATGTTGAATATTGTTACTGGAGAGACATGTGTACAGAGAGATGGTGAATATTGTTACTGGAGAGACATGTGTACAGAGAGATAATGAATATTGTTACTGGAGAGACATGTGTACAGAGAGATGGTGAATATTGTTACTGGAGAGACATGTGTACAGAGAGATGATGAATATTGTTACTGGAGAGACATGTGTACAGAGGGATGGTGAATATTGTTACTGGAGAGACATGTGTACAGAGGGATGGTGAATATTGTTACTGGAGAGACATGTGTACAGAGAGATGGTGAATATTGTTACTGGAGAGACATGTGTACAGAGATATGGTGAATATTGTTACTTGAGAGACATGTGTACAGAGAGATGGTGAATATTGTTACTGGAGAGACATGTTTACAGAGAGATGATGAATATTGTTACCGGAGAGACATGTGTACAGAGATATGGTGAATATTGTTACTGGCGAGACATGTGTACAGAGATATGGTGAATATTGTTACTGGAGAGACATGTGTACAGAGATATGGTGAATATTGTTACCGGAGAGACATGTGTACAGAGATATGGTGAATATTGTTACTGGCGAGACATGTGTACAGAGATATGGTGAATATTGTTACTGGAGAGACATGTGTACAGAGATATGGTGAATATTGTTACTGGCGAGACATGTGTACAGAGCGATGGTGAATATTGTTACTGGTGAGACATGTGTACACAGAGATGGTGAATATTGTTACTGGAGAGACATGTGTACACATAGATGGTGAATATTGTAACTGGCGAGACATGTGTACAGAGAGATGGTGAATATTGTTACTGAAGAGACATGTGTACAGAGAGATGATGAATATTGTTACTGGAGAGACATGTGTACAGAGACATGTTGAATATTGTTACTGGAGAGACATGTGTACAGAGAGATGGTGAATATTGTTACTGGAGAGACATGTGTACAGAGAGATGATGAATATTGTTACTGGAGAGACATGTGTACAGAGAGATGGTGAATATTGTTACTGGAGAGACATGTGTACAGAGAGATGATGAATATTGTTACTGGAGAGACATGTGTACAGAGAGATGGTGAATATTGTTACTGGAGAGACATGTGTACAGAGGGATGGTGAATATTGTTACTTGAGAGACATGTGTACAGAGAGATGGTGAATATTGTTACTGGAGAGACATGTTTACAGAGAGATGATGAATATTGTTACTGGAGAGACATGTGTACAGAGACATGTTGAATATTGTTACTGGAGAGACATGTGTACAGAGAGATGGTGAATATTGTTACTGGAGAGACATGTGTACAGAGAGATGATGAATATTGTTACTGGAGAGATATGTGTACAGAGAGATGGTGAATATTGTTACTGGAGAGACATGTGTACATAGAGATGATGAATATTGTTACTGGAGAGACATGTGTACAGAGGGATGGTGAATATTGTTACTGGAGAGACATGTGTACAGAGGGATGGTGAATATTGTTACTGGAGAGACATGTGTACAGAGAGATGGTGAATATTGTTACTGGAGAGACATGTGTACAGAGATATGGTGAATATTGTTACTTGAGAGACATGTGTACAGAGAGATGGTGAATATTGTTACTGGAGAGACAAGTTTACAGAGAGATGATGAATATTGTTACCGGAGAGACATGTGTACAGAGATATGGTGAATAATTGTTACTGGCGAGACATGTGTACAGAGGGATGGTGAATATTGTTACTGGAGAGACATGTGTACAGAGGGGTGGTGAATATTGTTACTGGAGAGACATGTGTATAGAGATATGGTGAATATTGTTTCTGGAGAGACATGTGTACAGAGGGATGATGAATATTGTTACTGGAGAGACATGTGTACAGAGGGATGGTGAATATTGTTACTGGAGAGACATGTGTACAGAGATATGGTGAATATTGTTACTGGAGAGACATGTGTATAGAGGGATGGTGAATATTGTTACTGGAGAGACATGTGTACAGAGGGATGGTGAATATTGTTACTGGAGAGACATGTGTACAGAGGGATGGTGAATATTGTTACTGGAGAGACATGTGTACAGAGGGATGGTGAATATTGTTACTGGAGAGAGATGTGTACAGAGGGATGGTGAATATTGTTACTGGAGAGACATGTGTAAGGAGGGATGGTGAATATTGTTACTGGAGAGACATGTGTATAGAGATATGGTGAATATTGTTTCTGGAGAGACATGTGTACAGAGGGATGATGAATATTGTTACTGGAGAGACATGTGTAAGGAGGGATGGTGAATATTGTTACTGGAGAGACATGTGTACAGAGGGATGGTGAATATTGTTACTGGAGAGACATGTGTATAGAGATATGGTGAATATTGTTTCTGGAGAGACATGTGTATAGAGATATGGTGAATATTGTTACTGGAGAGACATGTGTACAGAGGGATGGTGAATATTGTTACTGGAGAGACATGTGTACAGAGGGATGGTGAATATTGCTACTGGGGAGACATCGTGTGTGTGTGTGTATGTGTGTATATGTGTAGAAATGTGTGAGAATGCCACTGTTTGAGGTGAAGATATGTTAGCGTATTAGATGCTAATGTGTAGATGTGTGTGAGTGTGTGTGTGTGTGTGTGTGTTTTTGTGTGTGTGTGTGTGTGTGTGTGCATGTGTTCGTGTGCGCGCAAGCGGTGTTTAGTATCTTCGATTACGTGTATACGCGATACAATAAACATGAGAGACTTAATGAGGATTATAGAAGTAAGATTTAAATAATACATTGATGTAATTTCTTTCTTTCTTTCTTTCTTTCTTTCTTTCTTTCTTTCTTTCTTTCTTTCTTTCTTTTCTCTCTCTTTCTTTCTTTCTGCCTGTCTGTCTGTCTCTTTCTTTCTTTTTTTCATTGTTTTTCATTCTCTACGCTTGTCTCTCTTTCTTTTGTTTCATTTTTTCTTCTTCTTTCTTTCTGTCTATTATTTTGTCTTTCTGACAGTCTTTATTTCTTTCCTTTCCTACTGTTTACTGTTTTTACTTCTTTCATTCTGTATGTCCTGGGTCATTCTTTCTTATCTACTTATATCTATCCTGTCCTGTCCTGTCTGTCTGTCTGTCTGTCTGTCTGTCTGTCTGTCTGTCTGTCTGTCTGTCTGTCTGTCTGTCTCTTTCTTCCATTGCTCTGACTTACTTAACGATTATGAAGCAATGAAGAAGACAGGCTGTAGACACACCGCCTCAGAACCGCGTGATAGACACACCCTCTTTCAGACAATTGATAGATCCTGGCAGAGATCCCACAAGTCAACAATAACATCACAGTGATATATCAGACCCTGTGCATAACGCTCTTATCAGGTTCCGCTGGAAGGACTCTAGATCCGCTGTCACTTCCTGTGCCTTATGCATTCTCATGCCCAAGAAAGCTTTAACGTCCCTTGCCCGCTGTCGTTTTGGTCAACCTCTCCTCTTTTTATAGACACAATGCCTTCGGTTAGTTGTTTTTTGTAACCCGCTGTAACTTGATTGATTAACTCATTATCATCATGTGCCATTCCGATAAACGTAGGCGGTCATGTTTTGCCAGCTCACACGATCACCACGAATCGTGGATCAGCTGTGTGTTCTTGTCTTGACCATGTCATGTAGTCAAGAGATCCAGATATTTACTTATCTGCCCTCTCCTTGTTCTTTTCCCTTTAATCTCGCCAGTTGTCACAAAGTTCTCTAGCTTATTTCTTCCCATAACGTGCCCAAAACTTTTTGACTGCTTACGTGATTGAGTAACTGCTAGCTTCATTTATCCATTGATCCAATGACTGCTTATTGATTGATTGATCAATTGATTTGTGTCTATTTACATAATTTATAATTAATTAATTGGCTAAATGTTTTGTTGATTAATTTCTTGTTTGGTTGAACGGTTGATTAATTAACTGACTTTCTGATCCAATAATTCGTTGCATGATTGATTAACTAGTTGATTGATTAATTAATTTTTTTTACTTCTCGGAATGTTTAATTAGTTAATTGAGAGGTTGTTCGATTTGTTGTTCGATCCATTAGCTATTAAATGTGATTGACTGACTTGATTCAATTCAAGCACCGCTTCTATCGCACCTGTGATTATCTGTTAGCAAAATCATTACAATGTCGGGTGACAGAGGCACTGGCAGAGTCGTGATCGCCAATGTCTCCTCCAGAGCAGATACCTGAAGAAGCAGTAGAGGCGAATGGGGGGGGGGGGGGCGGAGAAGAAGAAGAAGAAGAAGAAGAAGAAGAAGAAGAAGAAGAAGAAGAAGAAGAAGAAGAAGAAGAAGAAGAAGAAGAAGAAGAAGAAGAAGAAGAAGAAGAAGAAGAAGAAGCAGGAGCAGGAGCAGAAGAAGAAGAAGAAGAAGAAGAAGAAGAAGAAGAAGAAGAAGAAGAAGAAGAAGAAGAAGAAGAAGAAGAAGAAGAAGAAGAAGAAGAAGAAGAAGAGATGATGACGAGGAGAACGAATAAAAGAAGAACAAGAAGAAGAAATAGAAGAAGAGAGTGATGATGATGATGATGATGATGATGATGATGATGATGATGATGATGATGATGATGATGATGATGATGATGAACAGGAGGAGTAGTAGAAAAGAAGAAGTATTGATGAAGATAGTGAAAAGCAGGAGGAGGCGGTGAAGAGAAGAAGATGATGATTATGATGAGGAGGAGGAGGAGAAAAGGATAATAGAAGAAGATGATGAAGAAGAAGAGTATGATGAGGAGGCAGATGAGGAGGAGAAGCAGAACAGAAGAAGAAGCAGGAAACCCCTGTAGAAAGGATGAAATAATAACACAACGACAGTTACAACAGTTTCGCTTACCAAAACAATTTTAGTCCGACAGTCCACAGGGGAAGTAATCCCGAACTATTCCTCGGCTCAGGACTGTCGCGTCAATTTACTCCTGGTTCAAATTTTAACTCCTCTACCAGATTAAGAAAGTGGGTTTAAAGGGGGTAGTGGAGTATCGATATAAGGCTACGACCTCCAGCATGAGAATGGAGGTGGAAGCAGTCACAGCGGCATTACGTTGGTTAGAGGAGACCACTGCAACACACATTGTCTTCATCACGGACTCAAGGAGTATGCTTAGTAAGGTGGAGAAAGGAATGTTTCGTGTGGAATTGCTCACCTCGATTCAGAGGTCACAGATTGTAAGAATTTTATGGATGCTGGAGTGCGGGAGAAATTAACAGGCTGATAGGCTGGCAGGGAATGCACCTCTTGGTGGTAGATTACTTATGGACAAGGGGTATAGTGGTCGTGCGCCTGTGGGACCAAGCGAAGAAGGTGGAGGAACAGATTGAGAACCTGCATGTGGAAAGGATGATATTGCAGGGAGATTGGCAGGGGTTATGGAAAGATTGAGATTGCGGGGGATTGGCAGGGGTTCTGGTAGAATCTCAAGCCTCAGAGGGAAGGCCAGGAAAACTTTCAATCAGATAGCCATGGGAACGATTAGTAGTGTTATTCTTCGCTGGCTGTTGAACGACAGGAAAACTTAATAATAATAATAATAATAATAATAATAATAATAATAATAATAATAATAATGGTATATCCTTTTTACAGGACATCACTGTCAACACCAGCATTTTACTGCTGCTGTTGATGTCTTGGCAAGTTTGCGTTCAGTCGTTTGCTTTCTGAACGACCGGCACCCATACCAACTCGTTAAAACCAAGTGCAACGCGGTCTGCTGCCAAGTCGGTCGGAGCTGTGTTTCCAACGGGGGTAAGCGACTTACGAATCACGCCCGTAAGGCCTTCGTCTTGGAGACGGGCTAATAATGTGTTACGTTAAAGAATTTCTCCTGACACAGTAGAAAGACATAAAGCAAAAGTCGCTTAAAGGTCGACAGGGTCGACTTCATTGCACCGGGTTTTTATCCCATATGATTCAGTCTCTTTCCTCAGCGCGGAAAGCGTGGCACAAAGTATGAACTCCGTAGCTCCAGCGACGACCCCATTGAGTCTCCGGAAAAAAATGCGCTCGTGAACCGAATAACGCTGCCCGGTATCGATCCCACTACCTTCGAGGCCCGAGTCAGACGGCTTGATCACTTCGCCACGGAGACTCCCAGGTAGCGATGTGGTCAAGCCAACATAAAGCAACATTTACCGAGGACAGAGCGAGTTAAACAGGCACAAGTTAATCAGTGTGGGTGGTGATGTGATGCTGCAGATAATATCTCCAGGTGGCGCGGCAATAGCCGTTAAGTGTTATAAGCTTGGTGAGGGATCAACAGGGCACGTCCGTCCTTTGTTATCCACAATCCCGGAAGGGAACATGTGCTATTTTTGGTTGTGTTCAAACTGAACGTGACACTCATGCCTGCCAGTTGCTGTCTGTCTGACCTGTCTGTCCGTCTCTCTGTCGTCTGCTAACAAATTGTGTTATCTTTATGACTGCCCGTGTGAGTTTGTGTGTCACTTTCTGTCTGTTTGGCCGTCCGTCTGCTAGCAAATTGTATTATATCTTCTGTCTGTCTGTCTGTCTGTCTGTCTGTCTGTCTGTCTGTCTGTCTGTCTGTCTGTCTGTCTGTCTGTCTGTCTGTCTGTCTGTCCGTCTCTCTGTCGTCTGCTAACAAATTGTGTTATCTTTATGACAGCCCGTGTGAGTTTGTGTGTCACTTTCTGTCTGTTTGGCCGTCCGTCTGCTAGCAAATTGTATTATATCTTCTGTCTGTCTGTCTGTCTGTCTGTCTGTCTGTCTGTCTGTCTGTCTGTCTGTCTGTCTGTCTGTCTGTCTGTCTGTCTGTCTACTAGGAAATTAAGTTATCTTTATTTATCTGTCTGTATCTGTCTTCCTGCAGTCCACGTTACTACTTACTTATCTACTTACATACGTGCATATCTACCTACCTATCCTACTTACCTATCTACTCACCTGCTTATCAACCTACCCCATACCTCTCTGTCTGCTTGTCTGTCTATCAGTTAGTTAGTTAGTTAGTTAGTTGTATTTTATCTATGTTTCTATATCTTTCAGTCCGCCATTTCATCTACCTACCATCATGTCTGAGAGGAATATGTAGGCGGACCTTCAATCAGGCAGCCAGTAGTCCCATCACCATGGGATTTCCCTATAGGAATATATAGGCGGACGTTCAGTCAGATAGCCAGAGGTCCCGTCAACATGGGACTTCTCTAGAGGATATGTAGGCGGACGTTCAATCAGGCAAGCCAGTAGTTCAATCAACATGGGATTCTCCAAGAGGAATATTTAGGCGGACCTTCAGTCATACAGCCAGTAGTCCCATCAAAACGAGATTCCCCAAAAGAAATATGTAAGTGGACGTTCAGTCAGGCAGCCAGTAGTTCTAGCAACATGGGATTCCCTTAGAGGAATATGTAGACGGACGTTTAGTTAAGCAGCCAGCGGTCCCATCAACAGGGGACTCCTCTAGAGGATATGTAGGGGGAAGTTCAATCAGGCAGCCAGTAGTTCAATCAACATGGGATTCCTCAAGAGGAATATGTAGGCGGATGTTTACTGAGACACTCAGTAGCGTCATCAACATGGGATTCTCATAGAGCAGTGGTTCTCAACCTTTTTTGGCCCGTGCCCCCCTTCACCATATTTTCAGACCGTCATCCCCCCTTACGTATTTCCTACCTAAAAACCCCCCCCCCCCCTTTTTGTACACAGTATACGTAATAATGGAAGCTAAATTTAATAGCACATACTAAAACAAATATAGACTTCCACATAAAACATGATTTGCGGTTCTACTTACTTTATAAAATTAATTTTAGAAGGGTGAGACGTACAGAACCGTAAAGTAAGAAGGGAAAAACAATATCAAGTAATCGGTTCTTGTATTAATTCGATCTTGAAGTAATCTGAATTCCCCCCTGGAAACCCTAAAATCCCCACTGGTTGAGAACCACTGTCCTAGAATAAAATGTAGCCGGGGATCAACATGGGATCTCTTCATTGGCAACTGGAGAGCGGGACGGTGCGCGTGTGGGAGTTTCCAATGATGTTGTTTCTTGATTTCATGTGTCCAGCTCAAATGAGCGGATTAAGAAATCAAATTCAACTGTTTGAATTCAATTAAGAATCTCCACATGACGTCAGATACTACATGTGTGGTTTATTTTCAGATTCGAACAGAGCAAATTTTGTAGGACAAACAGAGAAGTAAAACTGCCTGGTTCATTATCATTATTATCAAGTGCCCTACCTGCTCGCTTATGCTTTCGTGTTTCTCCACATGTCTAGGTCCTTAGTGTTCTGGATAAATTCTGCTGATGGTAATTCTGCATACCACTGTCGCTGTCTAATTTCCCACTGATCGTTCCAGTTGTCACAATGCTCTCTGGTGTCTCTCTTCTCATAACACGTCCAAAGAATGTTGTTTGTTTCTTCTCTTTTTTTTTTTTAATAGATGTATTTTTTTTTTTTTTTTGGCGTTCACTTGCTTTGAACCCGAGCGTAGTCTGTACACAAGCTACTGCTTCCTAATGCAGAGGACTGATCTTTGCGCTGTGGATAAGCTTTCCTTATTACCAGTGTTTCCTCGTCATCAGGCGAATCCCACTCCGACTTCTGAGGTACTTGTAACTTACGTCCCCAAGTCAAGGACGAGAAGTCAACATGTGAGTCCAACCGACCGCTGTAAGTGTTGAACCCCGATACCTCGGTATCAGCACACCGGAAATTTGAGAGATAGCGCTCTTATGAATTCAGCCATGCTGACCTACTTTTCTGTTTTCTTTATTTTTATAGCGATAAATACGAGCTTCAAATGTCTATTTCTGTCCTCTTTCAAGGGAATGCGCCACACTTGGTTAAGTACCTAAAAGATACACGTGTCTGACTTCAGCAAGCATTTGCATAAGATTTGTTTTCTCTATATAGATTCCGCCCAAGACAACGGGCTCTATCTACCCATGGGTAGGCTTTCTTTCCCAATATGTTTACCAGAACAGCATCTTTACTGCCTACTCGTTGCCATTTCCAAATGCTGTGAAATTTGAAACGTGCACAACTTTCATACGGGAATCTCCTGTTATTTTGTCCTTACTCGAGTATCCAATTTCACTACCCAAGAGATCATTGGGCCGATTGATATCATTAGATAGCAAACATTCTTTAAAAAAAATAGACAGTCCTTTTCAGGGATCGAACCCGTCCCTTCTGATCCTGAGGGGTTCACGAAACCTCTCAACTACGACTCCCGCGGGGACTCCTGAACTTCTCGTTTCATATTTCAGGATCCCCATCTGACTACCTTCGTGTCTATTGATTCATTGTTCTAGCTTTTACATATTATTTCCCTCTCTAGCAGTCTTCGTGTCAACTGTTTAAACCTTAGTCATTATACACTACTTATGGCTATAGTTTGCTGTTTCTACTATCTCATTTTCAACGATTACTTAAAGTCAGATGTTAAATTGTCATAGTTTATTATTGATCAACGGACAGTATTTACTTTCTTTTGCCAGATGGTAGCCGTGTTTTTGTGTGCGCCGATGAACTGAGCACGCATCTACAACATATAATTGTTAAACGGTTGTTTTCTATGATAAATAAACAAAGCTGAATTGTTCATGTATAAAGATTCTGTCTTTCCAGTGTAGAAAGGTAAGCGGTAAGACAAGCGTTTCGAGTTTGCTGAGACAGTGTGTTTAGCGTTTGGGCGACTTCTGGGCGATTTGTAACTCAAACCAGACATCAAGTGCTCCATTTGCCAGGTAAATATAAATTATAAACCAATTTTATTTAATTCATGTTTATTCGTTAATTCAGTCTTCATTCCTCTACTCCTTACAGAGCTGTTTTATAATTTTGTTCATGCTTTCGCATAATTAAATAAATAAGGCTCTAAATGGAAGTTCTATGCTCTGCGGCGAAGGGAATTACGAATGCAATTCGTAATCCCGCATACCACGTTAGAAACACAGCTGCAGGCTATATGGAAGCAATTCGCATTGCGTTGGTTTCAATACAAGGGTATGTGTGTCAGTTGTTCAGAAAGCAATGGCAAACTACTGAACGTAAACTTGTCTAGGAATCACAAACAGCCAAAACTTGCTAGGATTGACTGCTAAGGTCCATAAAGGATATGCAACTCATCATCATCAAGTGCCCTGCCTGTTGGCGTAGGCGTTCATTGGCTCTCCACAGATCTCGGTCTTTGGTTTTCTGGATCAACTCTGCTGCTGATATTCCTCCATGCCACCATCACAATCCATCCAGCATCATTTCTCTTGGTCTGCCTCTGCCTCTCTTCCCCTCGATCTTTCCAGTTGTCACGATGTTCTCCAATGCCTCTTTTCTCATCACATGACCAAAGAAAGATAGTTGTCTCTTTCTTATTATTGTATATAATGTTTTAGTTTCATTAGTGTGTTTCAGGCAGTCAGTTGTTAGTTACTCTGGCAGTGCAAGGAATTCGCAACATTCGTCTCAGGAACCACATCTCTGTTGCTTCTAATTTCTTCTTAATTTGTTCATATACATTCCTAAGATTCACTGCCATACAGCAAAACTGGTTCTACATAGCATTTCAGCACTCTCTTTCTTACACTCAGTGATAGTGACCTATTGCATAAGATACTCTTCATTTTCTGAAATGCGGCTTTTGCTTGCCCTATTCTGCTCTTAATCCCTGTTGTACATCTTCCATCTGATGTTATAAATGCCCCTAGTTATCTAGAATTATCTATTTGGCTAAAATATGAATAAAATTGGGTGAAACTGCTGTAAAGCAGTTTTACATAACAGATTTACGACACATACAGAAAGTTGCGGTGATTAGCCTTCATCAGCAAACAAACACATTCACAAACACAACATATAGTCAAGGAGATCTCCTGTGACTACATCAAAAGGTGACGACAGGACGAAAAGAACAAAAGGATGACAAAATGAAAGCAATGAAGAGAAAATGAGAAATTTGAAAAAAATGTTCACACTTACCTCACAGTTCCGATCTGTGAGTAACTCAGAATATCTCTGATGTCTTCTTTTTATACCCAACCGACGGAGTGAGATGGAGGATGATGACGGGGTGATAAGTGTTACGGTTCAGTGAGCACATTGAAAGAAGGGGTTGGGGGGGGGGGGCGGAGGCAGGAGGGCAGGACGGCAACCTGTCTGATAAGGGTATCTGAGCAATCTCAGTGGATGTACTAACGAAGCATGAGTGGGCGCAAGCATGATGGTGGTACTAACCAAAACCACATATTGCACTCATATGTTATTGTGAGGCGAGTTTCTAAAGTCTGGGTGGACTGATATGCATGAGCGCACATATATACATATACACCGCTCAGTAGACATTCATGCATTAGTGTACATGGGTATGTACTCGGCTATTGGTGTTCTGTATCAACTCTGTTGATGATATTTCTTCATGCCACAGTCTCAGTCCATCCAGCATCATTTGCTTTTGGTCTGCCTCTGCCTTTTCCACAGTGATCTTTCCAGTTGTCACAATATTCTCCAATGCCTCTCTTCTCATCACATGACCACAGAATGATGTTTGTCTCTTTCTTATAGTTGGATACAATATTGCAGCTTCATTAACCTCTTCCAGTAATTATTGTTGGTTACTCTGGCAGTCCATTCATAACATTCGTCTCAGGAACAACATCTTCCTTGCTTCAAGCTTTTCCCAATGTGTTCATTAATAATTCACTGCCTTACAGCAAAACAGGTTTTATATAACATTTCAGCATTCTCTTACATTCAATGACAGTGATGTATTGCATTAGATACTTTTGATTAAATGGAAGCTTCAAGGACGAAATCGCAATAACTAGAAAATGTACCCAGAATAAATTATTTACAACAAGTAATTCGCATATATTGACGTGGACGTCAAGGGAAAACAACCACATTAACTTCCCAAAAATAAGTTTATATGCAACACATCACATTTCCTTAGATTTATTACGAGGTGACATATTTAAAGAAAAGTGACATACACATTCTGAATGGATAACTTGAATGACTAACATATGGGGTCCTGTTTAGGCCAAGATCAGCCAAAGACCGAAAGCAGGCAGTTTGACATCTGTCAGGGATCCAGATACGGTTTGTTATGTGTGAAAGAAGACCTACATATTTAAGACAGCTATACAACAGTTTAGATGAAACAGACGATAGCGAGGCGTAAATACGTGAAACGATATAGCTAGCTAATCAAGCGGTTAGCCAGTGAACACAGGTGACAGCACCCAGTTTCCATCCATCATGCGCCATGCCGATAAGCGTGGAAGGTCATGTTTTGCATATCATTCGATCACCAGAGTCGTGGATCAGCTCCGTGATTTTGTCTCGACCTTGCCACGTGTGTATACACTGAGAACAGTAATGAGTTTCTATGAGCGAAAACTCACAATCGAAATTGACGAGCTGAATCGAGGGCAGATAGTCTCTCATTACGAAATGTGTAGGGACCATAACATGAAAATTAGCATAAGTAAAACAGAGGTGCCGGCTTCGTGGCTTAGAGGTTATGACTTTTCTCCGTAATCTCGTATACTCTCGTCGGTGACGTGATGACGGTGAGAATCAGCAGTGGTTCGAATCGCATCGGTAACTTATGGGGTATGTGAGCCGGCCGCTCAGAAAGCAATGGCAAACTACTGAGCGTAATCTTGCCAAGAAATCAACGTACAGCTGAAAGATGCTGGTGTTGACAGCCATGTCCTGTAAAGGATATGCAAAAAAAAAAAAAAAAAAAAAAAAAGAGGTAATGAATATAACTAAAGAAGAAGAAATAACAATAATTCACCTAAACGAACATCCCGTGAAACAAGTAAAGAGTTTCAAGTATCTAGGAAATATAATATCATCTAATGGCAAATCAGAAGACGAGATCGACAATAGATGCAATAAGGCAAACCAACTCATTGGACAAATGGCACCAATACTAACCAACAAACATGCATCGATAATTACTAAGAAAGCACTTCATAACACAATCTTTCTACCAACTCTTATGTTACCAATGCCAAACCTGGACACTGACAGAAAAATAGAAAAGAAAAATCACATCAACGGAAATGTGATTCCTGAGAAGAATACTCAATGAATCAAGAAAAGATAGGATCAGAAATGAAGAAATTAGGACTAATTTTATTAGAAGGCAGCAAATAAAATAGTTTTGCCATGCAAGTAGGTTACCAACTAACAGTATACCACAACAAGAAGTGATGTACAGACCAGATGGAAGCAAAGGAAGAGGCCGACTACGTAAATGATGACGTAGGGAATAACAGAGTCCATGGGAATATCCATACATGAAGCCCATAAGCGGGCACTTTCCCGCTGTTTATACTTCTCCTCGATACTGCAAGGTACAATAGGAACATCATGAGATGAGATGAGATGAGATGACTCAAGGACTTCATTCAACTAGACACAATCAACCGATGTCCCACACCGTAAGAATTATTTTCAGATGACCTTATACCAGTATTCCGAAGAAGTGTATGTGTTGGTTCGAACCAGAAAGAGCAAGGGAAAGTTTCTGCATTTGATGTCAATAAATGTGTATCTTTGAAAACTGAAACTAGTTATTCCTTAACATGGTCACTGTTCCTGTGTTCATTCCGTGACCTAGTATATATGTAAATCTCTTGAAATTCAAGTTCCTGCAATGGCTAGCTTGCCTGCCTGCCGACTCCCTGGTGTGTGAAGCTCCATCGAAGAGGGTTTTTTTTCCTCCTCTTTTTAATTGACCTTGCTAACGGCTCAACCTAGCATAAAACTGCACCAAAAGACTTCTTGGAAAGTAAACACCCCGGCGTGTTGTTGTCTACATCACTTATTACTGGCCGAATGGTCAAAATACACGGTGCTAGCATCACCAATACTGCCTCATGGCGTGAACAGGAGTCATTTACCAGTTTAATTTGTTGTTGTGGTGGTGGTGGTGGTGGTGGTGGTGGTGGAGGTGTGGTGTTGTGGTGGTCGTGGTGGTCGTGGTCGTCGTCGTCGTTGTTGTTTGTTGTTGTTGTTGTTGTTGTTGTTGTTGTAACAGAAATATGAAAATTTCTTTAAC